>JAXCGZ010009562.1:0-55000 GCA_037179515.1 Halocaridina rubra
GGTGAAAGTGCATACTTCGATTCGGCCACATCTCTCACAGGGGGACTGGTCATTGTATATAAAAGTTAGTTTTGAGAAAGTGGATACATTTAAGGGGGGATGCCTCATAGTTTATTAAATTAGTTTTCCAGAATATTGGCTTAATGATGGAATCATTTGTATTATATGATATAAATGGTTGAACTATTATGCAAGTGAGAAAATAGAACTAATATACTGGATATGAAGAGCCTTGAAAGAATTTGAGATGCAAGATGGTTATCATCACATCTTTCATATTTCTTACATTTAATATGGTCACCATTTGATTCTGGAACGAGAAAACAGTACATATGAAAAACAAAGATTTGCACTAAGAGAAAAATTAAAGAGGTATGGAGAAGTTTGGGTGGGGAGTTTACTGGAGACAGTGGAATAGAGACCATTTTAACAAGTCAAGACACCCAAAAAGGATGGATAATGAGACTAAAATTAGTTCAGGTAACAGAGCATTTTAATTAGAGATAGGCCACTAGGATGGAGGAATGCAAAGAGTAAGGCACTCTTTAAGAGATCTTTTAACATGCAGGAGAGTGATAGGTATGCGAAAAATAGTGTCACACCAATCCCAGATTATGAGGTCAGATTTAACCAGGAAATCTGAGACCTGGCTATGAACTCTGACTGGCATAGGATGGCTCATTTTCACTCTTTATAAAGATGTGTTTCAATTTTTTGTGTTCAATATTAATTCTTATTATGAGGATGGTAACAGATAGTGTGTGCTTGAAAATTAAGGATGAATGCCCTACCTATCGCCCCATGGAGGGTTTAATTGCAGGTGTCAACTCCTGTGTCAAGTCTTCTAAGCACTTTGCTACTGTGGTCCCCTTCACTCTTTATAAAGATCATTTGTATGACTGCAAGCAAAGAAATTTGAGGAAAAAAGGAAACTTTAATTTTCCCTTTGTTATTGTATTCTTTGAGTTTTTTCATGGCTATGCTACAGACTGGGAAAAAAAAAATACAAATAAGTGATACTTTCTCGAGATTATAAGACGATATTATCATATACATCATACAGATGAAGGATGCAAAAGTAGTAAAGATGAACACCTTATATAGACACTACAAATAAAAAATAAAGAAACAAGAAAAGCTTTTCCCTTCAGTCATAATCGTTAGTCCAAATCATGTTTTATTTTCGACATGTCACTATTTGGGGGTGGAAACAGACAGATTGATGCTGGGGATTTAAGGCTTAATGCCCTTCCTATCGCCCCGTTGTGGACTTGAACATAGATCCATCACCTCCTAACTTGAGAACTATACCAGTCACGCTATGGAAGTCCCCATACTCAGTAAGTGCATATACTAAATAAAACTGAGAAACATTACAATCGGTACTTACTTTAATTGATGGAAATATGCGAGACACTTGTTCAATAGCTTTATGACCAAAAATTTTCTTAATGCCATCGTACTCATCCCCTCGTTTCATGACTCGTTCATTTTCCCATTCCTTCAACCATCTATAAGGCATCAGAGTTACAAGGGCCATTGTAGTTTTACCTAAAAATCAAATATGACTCACGAAAACTGAACATTTTATATCAGAAATAAAAAAAAATAAACTGAACCCTTGATATAATGGACTAAAAGTGGAGAACCACGGTCCATTAAATCTAATTGTCCATTGTTTCCAAAGTCGAGTTTACAAACTCTTTATAGAAAACGTGTACAGGGGATCCTCTATTTATGTCATTGTTCTGTTCCTGAAATGTGATGTAACCCGAATTTCAGTGTAAGTCAGAAGACTCTTAAAGCACCTATAATAATACAGTGGTAAAGTTTCTCCCTTTTCCAAGCATTTCACTACAATGGCGATGGCTTTCCTTTTCTAGCCATCAGAAGAATCTGCTTTATGCTTGGAAGACATAGTGCCTGTCAAATATTTTATAAAAAAAAAAGCAATATAGTTTATGGGAGATGTGTTGTAACCACGAAACACTGTAACTCAAAGGCACTGTTAATTGAGGACCCCATGTACTGTATATAGATGGGGCTATATTATCATCATTATCATTATTATTATTTTTATTATTGTTACTATTATTATTATTATTCTTGTGCAAAACAAGGCAAACATTAGCCTAAAGCACTTTTCAACTCGAGCCACCTCCCTCTCACACAAAACATTGATTTTTATTTGCATTATAATTATTGCGATATACTGAACTGATGGTAGCCCAAAGTGCTTTTCATCTCTCTCTCTTTAAGTGGCTCTTCTACAATGGTGCCATTACTGAAAAATATTAAAGCTGTTGATCCAGACTTTGTCTGCTAAATACGAAGTCCGTTAAATCAAGGGTTGAGTGTATTCAGGCATGCTCTGCTTAGCATCCATTCACATATGTGCTGCCCAATTCAGTCAATAAAGCCTATTATTGTTGTCGTTCTATATATATATATATATATATATATATATATATATATATATATATATATATATATATATATATATATATATATATATATATATATATATATATATATATATATATATATATATATATATATATATATATATATATATATATATATATATATATATATATATATATATATATATATATATATATATATATATATATATATATATATATATATATATATATATATATATATATATATATATATATATATATATATATATATATATATACTGCATATATATAAAGCATAATATGTGTAATAATTGGTCTCCACACTGTCGAGGACAAACATAGATATGATGGAGCTACGGGACTAAGGCTGGAAGTTCTTCCTAACGCCTTCCAGCGGAAATGAATTGTACAAACATACCGAGGCATACAAAAAGGGTATATCTTTAAAGACCATTTGTGTAAATCAGACAATTCAAAAAATGCACAATATATAGAGCATCATATCCAAAAAATCTTCGTATGCTAACAAAAAACTACATTCTAAAATTTATATACATTTAAGTAAGACAGCAATTTCACTTAATATTGCAAAGTACCTGTACACATCTTTCTATGTTTCACGTGTCACTATTAATCCCAATTCTGGGAGAGGACACAATTTGGAGCTGGGGAATTAAAGATGGATGCCCTCCCTAGCGCCCCATGGTGGTCTTGCTTGCAGATATGTCACTTCCCAAGTCTATGTCACTTCCCAAGTCGAGTACAGAAGCTCCCCAACTTACAAACAATCGAGTTATGAACAAAAAACTACCCATGTATTAATGTATGTATTAGCGTACTGTACTGCATTAATGTATTATAAGTACTGTATTAAAATTCATGAATAACGTATACTTTATGTTTTATGTAGTAGTGTCTTTAGCCTAAGTACTGTACAGGACTGCATATGTATGTACTGTAGAGTACTTTTTTACCTAAACACAACTTACGAACGGCCTTCTGGAACCTAACATGTTCGTAAGTTGGGGAGTGCCTGTACTCTAATCTCACATAGACTACAGGAGTAAAATTCTGTTCCCCCATCCATGAGTATAATCAACATGGTAGGAATGCAACTGTAGAATTATTTCTTCTACACTACCTCGGACAAAATGTGTAAATAATTATATGAAAGTATGATAATACCTGGGAATCTGCGGTCCCACTCTGGATCCTTAGTTGAGGGGAAGGAGACAAACAAAAGAGGTATCTCAGCATCCATGCCTTCTTCTAAACTCATCTCCAAATAGTCCAATGTCAACTAGAAAGAGAGATTTTATATTCATTAGTCTCAAGATACAATGATTTGAGAATATGAAAAAAATTACAGGCCAAAAGTAAGGAAAAAATATTTTACAAGTAATAGCAATACAGTCGACTCACTTTTTACGTGTTGCTATAATACGCAAAATTGGAATAGCGCCTCCAAAACATAATAGTAAAAAATACGAAATGCGTGAGCTACGTACGTGAGCATGAGAAAAATGGTTGTTTAGTAACTAAGCGACTACCTCTGAAGCAGTTTCCCACTGTGCTGCCATGTGCTTCAGTCTCTCTTCACCCAGTATTAACCCCAACAACAACAGTACTTTGCTCTCCCCCTTCCTCCTCCTCTTCTCCACCCTCTCCTACCGCTTAAGTCTCCTCCTCATTCTCCTACCGCTTATGTCATCTTAGTTTACGTTTGCAGATAAGGGTTCGTTCTCAAGGTGCGTTAATTTTTTGTTGTTGTACAGTATTTTTTGGATAGCTGTATATCTTTTATAATGTACACTATTTGTATTAACATAAATAACTGCAAGTCTTTCAACTTTGTTATGTACTTATAAAATATGTTTTACTTATCTTATATCTTTGGAATAGTGTGTTTATGTACGGTTGTGGAACGTATATATGTCTATTATCATTGTTTCTTATGGTAAATGAGTGGTTACATTACGCAAATTTTACATTACATGTCACTTCTGAGAACCTATCCTCGCGTTGTTCCAAGAGGTGAGTGTATCAGTAACGAAACAGCAAATACTGTACTGACAGTGGCCACAGCAATAATAGGGAGGCATATATAGTTATATGTCATTTAAAGTTATGCATGGCTGGAAAAGTTACTCTTATATTACTTATCAACTACATATTTTCCGGAGCCATAAAATAAATCAATATTATACACTGTATATATATATATATATATATATATATATATATATATATATATATATATATATATATATATATATATATATATATATATATATATATATATATATATATATGAAAGACTGAAAGAGAAGGGATTTGGAAAATCATCCATGCACAAACAACAAGTGTTTATATGTTGAAAGAATACAATAATTTTCAAAACTTATATAGTAGTAGTTTCACGGATACTGATTCTCTTTTCGACATATGTCATTCTTCGACCTCCGATCATATCCTCTTAATCAACTTCCTCAATTCTTTTGTTAAAGATTTCATATCTTCCCAGACAAAAGAGACCTTTTTATAACAAGTTATAGCTATACTTGTGCTTCCTGATAAGCTTATGAATTCTTAAACTGACCATCAATATCTTATTAAATTAATTATGGCCAGTTTCACTGATTTGGGTGATTATAGGTATCCAGTAATATGAAGGGCTCACTTCCTCTATTAATATCTCAGGAGATGGTACTGGGTTTATATTAATTACACCTGGTTTCTACTAGTTACACCTTGTTTCAACTAATTACACGCTATTAGCTAACCTACTATTTCCTACTGGAAAAGTCAAAACCATCTGAAGACGGATTTAGAAATACGGTCTGAACACTAAGCTCACAATAAGCAATGATAAGACAGTTTTCTGCAGATCCTTTTGGAGACAATACTTATTAAAGCACCAGCTTCATCTATACACACCATGTCTAAATATAATATTCAAATATCTTAATACTTAAAAAAAAAAAAAATCTGGATATCATGAAATGCACCATAAACATTATACTAAATCTTACTTTGTCTATGTCATTTTGTGTGTATACCCAAGCATTCTTTTTGTGGATTATGTCAAGTTCTTCAGCAGGGCAGTTTAGGCCCACAAAAATTGACATTGCTCCTGGACCAGGTTCAGACGACTTTACAATAGGCCAGAGTCGAGATGCTGATGCAACGTTTAGAGGAAGCAGTCGATCATATGTATTGTACAAACCTAAGGAAAATACAAAAACTATTACTTTAGGTCTTCTGGATTTAAATAGGATTGGACAGGACTGCTCTATGTCCTCCTTTAGTTATGCTTCTTTTGCTATACCTACATCAACTCAATTTATTCTTCTTCACTGTCTTCAGCTGTAAACCATATCTATATGGGACCCTTGTTTATTGCTAGTCTTTCTACACCGATACTCTGCTGTACTCATTACACATCTTTTTATATCTTCACATCTGACAAGTCACAACACTACCCATCTGCGTTTCTATTTGCTTTATGATTTCTCGGTGCCAAGCCCCGTTGAGGGTTGGAGATCCCATCTCCTATGTGCGTTTTTTTTTTTCACACAACAGCTGAATGAAAGAATGAGGACGATCAGGGGATGATGAAACCCCACTGCCTCCAATTTTATTTGTTCACATGTGGCCACTACTGGCTTAAGCTGATATGCCATCTTAGGAAAATATTCTTTGTTGGCTAATGAACACCATTATATCAATATATGGTGGAAATGAAAAGTCTGTGGTAACACGTGCAAGTCGAGAGGCAACTGACATGGGTTTGAGCTGATCGTGGGATGTAAAGAAGGGCATTTAGTCAATATCTAACTGCTTCAATTTGTATGTTTCCATTGCTATTCACAGGGAGCAATTGTGACACATAATAGGGTGCATATACAAAACCTTGATGTTCAATAATGGAGACACATTACATATTACTATACTGCATGTTACATATCATACCTGCATCTGAAATGATGATAGGTGCATAAACAGAGACATGTTCAGAACCTTTCTTCACTTGCACACCATAAGCCTTGCCACTCTGATCCAACAAAATATGCTGAACCTGAGAAGAAAAAAAAAGCAGGAATGCACCATAAGCACAGACTGCAGAAAAAAATTGCAAATATAAAATTTCAAGAAACAGCCCACAGTCTCCTTGAAATATAATACCCCACTACATTTATACACTAGGATTTTCATTTTCAAATGAGAGGTTACACCATATCCTACTGATTCCAGCAGGCTAGACAAAGTTATAACAAAAGCACTGAAATAACGGGGTTTCAACGGAACCTTCACATTCACATCTCTTCTACAGTTATTTACAGCAAGGAAAAAAAGATGTTCACAAAGGAAGGAAATCGACTCCTATGACAGCCAAAGAACATGATCAATTAATTTTTTCCACTCTATAAGAATTTACAGTACAATTGCATACAAGTAAACACCTCAAACATGTCACAGATGATATTATCCAACATTCACTGGGACACAATTTACCATTTTTTAGAGCTTCAGGGACAGATATATAAATGTTTCCTGTCATCTCTATGCTCATGGTACAGTTGGTTCCAAAATTTTCTCAAGTGTGACACTGGGTCAGGCAAAGAAAATTGCCCTCATCGGGTCCAGGCACCAAAAACACTTAAATTAATTTTGTTTGACAAGAAGACATAATCTAAGAAACAAAAATTACCCCGACTTTTACTTTCAATTGCCCTCAGGAATGACAGCAAGTTTACAAATGCCTGATCTGTAGCTCTGGACCTAACACTATAATACACATATTACCTACCTCAGCTCTCACAAGGACTGTTCCTCCAGAAGATTCAATGACAGGGATAGTATGGAAGGCAATTTCAGATGCACCACCAACGGGATACGAACCACCTACAAAAAATGTAAAATATACCAATGTGCTATGTACAAGAAATGTTTATCCTCATCAGACTAAGTAGTTATAAAATTATGCTCTTTACATATTCTTTCTAGAATTTAGCACTGGCTTTAGCTTGTTCACTACGATGTAGGGTTGTAGTGTTTATGCTGTAGGCATAAGCACGAATGTTGGAGAATGTTTAAATTTAAAAGCAATTATTATTCTCTTTTTAATGTGTTACTATTAGTTCCCATATGGAAATAGGTGGACTAAAGATGGGGAATTAAGATTGGATGCCCTTCCTAGCATCCCACTGAGAGCTCGAACGCGGGTCCATCACCTTCCAAGTCGAGCATTCTACTACCACACTACGATGGTCCCCATATCAATAGCAATGATAGAGAAAATATTTTTCTTAATCATTAATTTCTATTGTTTTCCTTTTGGTTGCAGTCACCCTAGTCTTGAGCCATGCCATTCATTAATAAGTATTTTTATTATAAATATGCAGTATCAAGTTTTTCTAACGAGAGACACATAATACAGAGGAGAGATTTGAGGTGAATATCAAAGACAGATGCCACAAGACAGTGCCAGAGTCTAGGGGTAAGAGGGGAAAAAATATGTGAGAAAAAAAAGAAGTTAGGTCAAAAACTTTATTTGCGCCAATCCAACTACCTTTCATGAAGTGTGTGTGCAACAGGGTCTGCATGGGGAAACCAGCCTTGCTTGGAGGAGTACCAAAATCGCCAAAGCAGTAGCAGAAGATATCTCGTAGTTCCTGATTCTCAGTTAATCCCTTAAGTAAAGAAATGAAGATATGATAAAAGACAATCAAGGAAATGCATCAAGTGTACATTTAGACTTCTTTAGAAATGAAGATTACTCATCTAACTCGAATGAATCACATAATCATGAAATAAAATTGAAATTTAAGATTAATAAATAAGTCAAAAATGAAAACAAAGAACACTAAATCAGCAATATATAAGTGTGTAGGTAACAAAGAAAGTTGTGTTAATAACTGCCAATCTAGTGCAATTCCAAAAATGGCTCTTTTTAAGTACATAACTTGGAATAATGTGCAACAGAGGAAGATTGTGAGATGGGCGGGTTCTCTATGCAAGAGCTGAGGATACTCTTCCTCCCATAATTCTTACTCTCATTCTTTTTTACTCTGTATTTTCTTTATTCTTTCTCCCAGAGCAACAGACAAAAATACTGCCCTCGTGTTCCCTGGTGTCATAAATGATAATTACAATGAGAAGAAATTTTTCATCATAAATTGCTTATCCTTACCCTTTCTAGCTATTCTGTAGCAAGAAAACAAGTGTTCAGAGGATGGGACTGAAAGCCCTTCCCTCCCCTATCCCTTTTATCTAACTCATATGACAGAGGAAATAAGATGATAGAACTTTTATTCCTCATAATCAGGCATATTACTCTTAGCTGTTTCTTTGAACAAGCAGCAATTTTAAGAAGGTAATCCTCCTTTAATGTGTCACTGATAGTCCCCAATATGGGGGTGGAAACAGACAGTGTGTGGTGGGGAAAATAAGGCTGGAAGCCCTTCCTAGCGTCTGACGGTGGGTTCAATCACGGGTCTGTCAACTCCCAAGTAGAGCACTTTGACCATTTTTTTTTTGTTTTTTTTTAAATGAATGTGACACTAGGATAGGCAAAGACAATTGCCCTCATTGAGCCCAGGCACAAAGAAACATAGAGCAAAGAGAAAACAGAGATGGGGAGTGTTGTGACTTGTTAGGTGTGAAGGGATAATAAGAGATGTGTAACGAATATCCAAGAATATTCGGCGTAGATGTAGGCATAGAAAAGGATCCGTAATTGAAAGTATAAAAAAGGCAAACCTGCTCCTCTTAGTACTTACCCATACAACTTCTTTACAGGTTAGGGCATTCCACTTGTAAAAATTAGTTACAAAATTGATGAGGCCGGTTTTTTCTAATATCCATACCATCCAAAGAGGAATCAATTTAACTATCATTGAGCTTGTGTTTCCAGATTTTACTTCCTCAAGAAGCTTAAAGAATCTGCAAAACACCAAAAAACAGTGTATACGCGGATTAAAAAAAAGTACATAAAAAACAATAGAGTAACCCCCCAAAAAAAGTTCACTATATATAATGATCAAGCAACAAATAAAGCAATGCATCTTCATGCATATACAATAGACACAATCTCCTTTGTAAGGGAGGTGGCTGGGTCAAAGGACACACATTCACCAGTTGCCAAACATGCTCTAAAACACTCTTTTCAGCTCCTTGGGGACAAACGGTTGCAATAATTCCCCACATACCTACAGGATAGGTGGGAAAGCATCTTCATATAATATAATATGAATCCACAGTACTAAAAGTTGATGCTTGTTAATACTTTTTTTTATGTATGTGACACTATGACAGCAAAAAAAATTGCCCTCATCAAGCCTGGCATAAAGAAAACATTAAGGCAAAAAAAGTAGACAGGCAAGGACAAGGTTAAAATAAGGGAATGATACACAATAGGGAAAGGACAGGCTGAAGGAATAGTTGAAGTACTGAGAACCTAGAGATATGGCAGCGTTAGGTCCTGAGATGATGAAAGATCCACTTTTGAAGGAGGATAGCTTATAAGAATTGGGAGTAACAAAAGGAGGAAGAGTTCCAGTCTGGAGGTGAATGGGAAGCAACAGTTGCTGCACTGCCCAATCCGCATGCTACACATCTCCAAACAGTACCTGTGAGACGAGGCTGCTTGGCGAGTGGTGGGCGTACGATTAACACTAAAATACTTGACTCTGCCTTGCAAAAGCTCAGAGTCGAAATAGACCAGAATACTTGTTTGATGCATAACTCTATATGGTAAGCTTTTGACTAAATATTCTATCCTTGCTGATTAATGTCAAACTAACAAAAATGAGATATTTTGTCACAACCGGGAAAAAAGTTGCATTTATACTACACACGTCATAGAAAACTATTCATAGCAAGTAAAATACTAAAGGAATGAATGACATACTTCTCAATGCCAGCTGCTTCTTCTGGGAATCTCTTTTTTAGGCTTGCTTCCCATACACCTTTGCCACTATACACGGGATATTTACGTATTTCTTTATCCTTTTCAGCAAAGAGCACTTCATCATACTGTTCACCTGAAAGAGTTCCATAGATGGTGAATTATCTTTCTTTGCTTAGTGTCACTATAGGTCCCCACTTGATGCTCTGGGTATTAAGGCCAGATGCCCTTTCCATGCTCTGCCGCGGGCTCAAACCCACGTCTGTCACCTCCCAAGTGGAGAAGTCAACCGCTATGCTACGGCACTACCCAATAATAATCCTCAAAATATGTCACTATTAGACCTCAAGTTTATTGCTTCACTTTACGCCACCCTACCAACTGAGCAGGATGCGGCATCTGGTTAGTAAATAAAATTCTTATATTCTTTAAGAGATATTAGAGTGCAAAACACTTACTGTACATTGTTGTTTTTGAGGTATCATATTCCATGAAAAAGCCTTGTTGTGTTTTTTACAGAAAAACTTTGACATTACAAAAATATGTTATTCAACCAAATATACACTCTTCAAACATATGACTGTTGTCAATAATTACATAGGACGTCTTTTATTATTTATATTGTATTAATATCCCTAGTCAAGATGAGATAAGGAAAATAATTTCGCTTTGTATATTTTATTGCATATCGTACTGCATATGTAATCTCTGCTCATTGTAAAAACCATCTAAATGAGATAGGGAACCAAAGGGCTGGCATTCCCTTATACAAACTTCATATTTTTTTGATCAGTTGGGGTTTCATCAGAACATGGCATCGTGTTAAAAAAAAATAATAGTGAACGAAGGGTCAGAATGCTACTCGTGAGTTGACAGATCCAAGATCAAGTCCACTGTGGGGTGCTAGAAAGGGCATCCAGCCTTCACCCTTACATCGGGGACTCATAGTGACAAATGATCCGAGGATTATCCCAGTGTAAATGAGCACAATGCAAGGTAAAATACATGATGTACACTTACTGAGTGGCGCCCATTCAAGTTGACCATTAGTAATTTGATCTAAATATGTCTTGCTGACACTCTGGTACGTCATCTCTCCTACGTAATGAATGCCAACATCAAACTCATAGCCTTTTTCAATGAATGTGTGACAGCATCCTCCAGCCTGAAACAACATACTTTCTTTGTAATTGAACCAAAATAATATGTCAATGTATTCTTAACATTGGCAGGTGTTATCTATTCTTATCATCTGTCAGGTGTTAAAGTATTCTTAAAAGTTGCCAGGTGTTAATATTGTCTTAAAATTTGCCAAGTGTTAGAGTTTTCTTAACATTTGACGGGTGTAAGTATTCGTAACATTTGACAGGTATTAAAGTATTCCTAACAATACATAGGAGATAGTGTTTTCTTAACATCTACCAGGTATTAAAGTATTTCTAACAATTGTTTTTCTTAGTCTTAACAACAGCTAGCTGTTGAGGCATTCTTAACAATTGCTGGGTGTTAATGCATTCTTAACATTCAACAGGTGTTAAAGTATTAGTAACATTTATCAGATGTTAAAGTATTCATAACATTTGCCAGGTGCTGAAGTATTCTTAACATTTGCCAGGTATTAAAGTATTCTTAACATTTACCAAGAAAGAATATTAGTTGGTTTCCTACAACTTCAATAGCCTAATGAGCTCAACACCTGTATGCCAGGCCAAAGAACCAGAGCTGGACACTTGGCAGTTCAGGAGGGATAATGAGTATACTGTATATACTTATCACCAGAGGATAACCAGACAAAATTAATTACCCACCTGATCATGTTGTTCCAAAACTAAAACGCGTTTTCCAGCTTTGGCTAACAAGGCAGCAGTTGAGAGTCCACCAATCCCACTTCCAATGACAATTGCATCCAAGTTCTCTGGAATTTTATCCTTGATAAAGCCTGAAAATACAATACAAATTAGTTTCTAGTAGACTGGGTTTAGTCACCAATTAAGTTTTTACCAAAAATATGAACAGACTAAAAAAATTAATTTAAGCATAGTAGTGTATAAACAATATCTGCATCCCTTGTGTAGCAAGACAAAAAAAAAATTCATATATACACCCAAAACCCATAATCCCCCTAATAAGGGGGTGGCTGAATCAAAGTAGAAAATCATTACTATTTGTTGGAAGAAAATACAGAGGAGGGGGTTCCCAGGTTCCCTGCACTACCCCATTTAGTTGCCTTTTACAACATGCAGTGGAACAGAGATGAAATATTGTTGCCCCCTACCTTAAAGGGTAAGTAAGTTGGGAACTGGCAAAACCTCTCTCCATAAAAATTTTCATTCCAAACAACTGGCAGAGACTAAATAATCATCATTTGTTGGAGCCCTCTTACCTAACTACTTCTATTACAATTACAGCCCATCTCTCTGAACTAAGTCAAACATGGTGTCTTGTTTACAAAAAAAAAGGGGGATTTAATTACTAATGCAAGTTTTACTCGATACGTTGGTTGGTTGCTGGCATCACTAGCCAGTATAAAATATAGAAACATTGTCAGGGAGGGGACTGTGAATCCCTTGCTCTGTATTTTCCACCCACAAAGAATCAAAGTTTTTGTTTTGCTCCAACTCAGCCGTTCCCTTTATAATTATTTAATTTATTTATTTGTTTATGCATTTAGTTACTTGAAGGAATCAGACTTAAGTTATTTACAAAATTACCAAATACACAGCTGCAAATACGATCTTTATGCGAAAAAGTTTATTGAGGTTGGCAGAAGAATAGTCACATAACATTGTAAATGTATATATCAAGTTAATGGTGTTATTTATTCATTTATTTATGCAATTGGTTAGTTGAAGGAATTAGATATAATCTATTTACAAAATTACCAAATATAAATTTTGGAGAAAGAGAGAACCCAAAAGGACAGCACTATAAGAACAATAAGAATGCATTTTTAACAGAAGTGCCATTATAAAGTCTGTGCTTCTCACTCTCTCGTCCGACATATTGTATATCATGCTCATTCACTGTAGATACAAACTTTCAACATTAAGATGTTATAGCCTAAGTGCTTTGGCTGGATGACCAGTATTGACGGTGCATTCGAGTGAGCCTCCTGTTGATTCAGGTGAGAGCTAAAGATTGTTTATTGCATGAAAATGGGAAAGGGAGGAAGGAGAAGCGTCACACACTTGCTCTTGTGCTCATTTGCTGGTGTTAAGCAGTTCAACCCTATGTTGGACAAGGGGACAGTAGTTATCAAGATGAAAGCCAACCACAGTAGTAAAGATAAGCAATACTGCATAGTGTAATTTTACTATATCTATGTCTTATTTTAAGAACTTAGATTATTCATCTGTTTTAGAATATTTTTTTTATTAATAGTGGGGGACCTAGATTCAGATTATAGGTGTATTCTGACTTGAGTCAGCTGTCAGGAACGGAACCTTGATTTGGGGGTCCTCAATTTACGTCATGGTTCCGTTCCTGAAATTTGGTGTAACCCAGTTTTCATCATAACTTGGAGCACACCTGAATTCAAACCTAGATCTCTCCCTATGCTTAAAATAAATACAGTAATCTAAAACATACAAACATAAGATAAGACATAAAAATAGTAAAAGTACACTATACAGTATTGCTTACCTTTACTCGTGTGGTTGGAATGCACACTGAAAGGGGTGTTGCAAGGGAGGGAGACAAGTTAATAGGGAGGAGGAAGCTGGAGAGGCAGGTACTGAAGAGACTGGGGCAGGTGTGTCTGTAGAGGCAGCTGAGGTAGAGGGTACAGGTTATTTTGCTGAGGGATCTACTTTCATGAAGATTTGGTCAAGGTAAGTCTGGAAGGTTTTTGTCTTCTTCTCCCAAATTTCCCTTTATCATTGTTGGGAATCTATAACCCCTCTGGTGACCTTAGTGTACCTGGCAGTGCTGGGGTCTTCAGCCTCAAGCTTTGCTCACCCTTCCTCAATCAGGGCAACACCTTCTACTATGCCCCTGTTTGTGAATCTTTTGGGTTTGAGATTGGTATTTCTTCCCCAGCTGAATGAGGTCCTCAGCAGATAACTCTTCTCCACAAGATTCCAGCAGCTCTGTTATATCATCAGCCTCACCTCCAAATGAGCTCCTTACTCAGGGCACCTACATTCTTGGGGAAAGCCTCACCAGTCTCCTCAAAGCCATGGAAGTCATTCACAAACTGGGTGCACAGATTTTTCCATACCCCATTCAAGTTCGCCTGCATCACTTCTTCCCAAGAAACAGCAATATTCTTCACACCACGAAGAATATTGTGCAATTTTCAAAACTCCTTGAGAAACAAGTTCTCGTTCTTCTCAGCTGCTCTAAAAGCTATAGCAATGGTCCTTCTGAGGTAGTAGGCTTTAAAAGAGGCAATGACCCCCTAATCCACTGGCATTAACAGGGAAGGGGTATTATAGGATGAAAGTCATCAATATGAACAGGGTGACCAGGGGCATTGTCCAACACTAGCAACACCTTAAGGGGCAGACCCTTTGAAGCACAATACCTCGACACTTCTGGCAAAAAATTATTGCTGAACCAGTCCTCAAATATCTGAAGGGTTACCCAAGCCTTCTTGTTGGACTTCTAGATGAAAGGCTGTTGACTTTTCAAAATGTCCTTGAATTTCTGCCAAGTAAATCAACAAGGGCTTCAACTTGAAGTCTCTAGCAGCAATAGCCACCTAAGGCAAAGTCAATCTCTCCTTGCTGACTTTATGGCCAGGTGCTGTCTTCTCCTCCTCGGCGATTTATGTACGGCTAAGCTTACGCTCCAGAACAAGCCAGACTCATCCATGTTAAGTACTTGTTCATCATGGTAGCCCCCCTCCCTAACTATTTCTGCTATCACTCTGGGAAAATCTTTTGCTGATGTCTCATCACAACTAGCAGCTTCACCTTGCACCCAAGGGTTATGCAAATTAGCACGAGTCTTAAAATGCATAAACCAACCCCTACTGGCCACAAACTCTTCACTTCACTCCCTTCCCCCATTTCCCTATTCATGGCATCAAGTAATCTTTTCGCTTTCTCCTGAGTCAACAGGAGGCTCACCGGGATATGCTGTTGATGCTGGGAATCCAGCCAAAGAACTATTAACCTCTCCTTTTCAATCATTATCACACTATGCTGCTTAGTAATCACAGTGGACTTCATAGGAGTCGTACCTTTCAAGTGTGCAAGGATGCGATCTTTATCCTTAATGATCGTTGCTACGGGAGAACACCTTAACCTCAGTGAGCGGCCAATGTTTGTACAGTTTCTTCCTTTTCCGAGCCTTTTACTATTTCTACTTTAACTTCCATGGTGCATGCCTTCCTTTTCTTCGGAGCACTGCCATCAGAATAATCACATGCTAGGGAGGCATAGTAAGGGTTAAAAATTGGCAAACACGAGGGAAACAAACCCAATACACTTGGGAGGCAAAGTAAATGCCAATATGTGGCGAACACGAGCGAAACGAACCAGAGCAAATAAGCACGAGGACAATATGGCCTACGAGAGTGAACAGGGTGACACTTCTTCTTCTCAGTCTAATGCAGAGTGACAATGTATTCTTTTGCCACATTCAATAAACTGTTTTGCATGATCATATTTATGGTTATGTGTTTGGTAATTTGGTAAACAAGTTCAATCTAATTCCTTTAGATAACTAAAGACATAAACAAATAAATAAAGCCACTGACTTGATATATATGCATACAACAGTGCTGCAAAAGAACATACAGTACATAATCTATAGAAATAATCTAACTTCTCATTGTATGAGACAGTATAGTAAAACTGTACTACAGGTACAGTATACTAAACAAGATAATATTAAAGTACACTACAGTAATACAAAACTGTAAAGTACAATATGTCTTATCTTTACTCGTGTGGTCAGCTTGCACATTGGAAGGGGTATTGCAAGGGATGGTAGCCCCATTCCTAATTATTTCTGCTAACACACTGAGAAACTCTTTTGCTGCTTTCTCATCACCAATAGCTAGCAGCTTCACACTGCACCCCTACGTTATGCAAATTAGAATGACTCTTAAAACGATTAAGCCAACCCTACTGGCCACAAATTCTTCATTTTCACTCCCTCTTCCGAGCATTGTACTATTTCAACTTAAATTTCCATGGTGATGGCTTTTCTTGTCTTTGTAGCACTTATAAAATGTTTAACTTATCTTATATCTTTGGCATAGTGTAAGTACCTAATTGCCTAACTGTAATTACCTGATTGTGTTTACGGGAAAGAGCTCAAAGCTCATATCTTCCCGTCTCCTGATCGCTTCCATTTTAGACTTAGTGATACTTATCATACCTGTCCTTAAAACTATGGATGGAGATAGCATTAACAACCTCCTCGCTTAGCGAATTCCAATTATCAACTACTCTTACACTGAAAAAGTACTTCCTTACATCCTGCAAAGAAGTTTTCTTACGAGGCTGCACACTATGACCTCTAGTTCTAGAGCCTGCCATATCAAAATATCGATCCCTATCCACTCTATCATAACCATGAAGGAATTAAAAGACTGTCACCATATCCCCCCTCAATCTTCTAGCTTCAAGGGATGGTAAGTCTAATTCCCTCAGCCTCTCATCATAACTGAGATTGCGTATTTCTGGCACCAGTTTCGTGGCATGTCTTTGAACTTTTTCAAGCTTAGCTATGTGCTTTTTCAAGTGTGGATTCCAAAAGGGGGCTGCATATTCGAGTTTTGGCCTCACATAGGTTATATAAATATTTCTGAACATTTCCTTGTCCATGTGCCTGAAGGCTACCCTTACATTTGATAAGAATGCATATGCTGCCCTTACTATGCCATTTATATGTATTTATGGAGACAAATCTGCCAGTATGTTTACTCCTAGATCTCTCTCATTTTCTGTCTCTTGAAGTTGTACTCCAGCCACCGAGTAGTCAAGCTTGGGCCTTCTTGCACTTGTACCCATTCTCATTACCTTATATTTTGAAGTATTGAATTTCATTGGCCACTTTTCTGACCACTCATGCAGATTATTTAGATCCTCCTGAAGTTCTCGACCATTGTTCTCGTTTTTTACTTTCTTCACAATCTTTGCATCATCTGCAAACATATTCATGAATGAATTTACAGACTCTGGTAGGTCATTTACATATACAAGGAACAAAAGTGGCCCTAAAACTGAACCCTGTGAAACTCCACTACTAACTCTTCTCCATTCAGACACTGAGTGTCTTACTCTAACCCTCTGCTCCCTTCCTTCTAAGTAAGTTTTTATCCATTCCAAAACATTTCCACCTATTCTAGCCAGTGCTTGCAGCTTCCTAATAAGTCTCCCATTTGGAACAGTGTCAAACGCTTTCTGGAAGTCTACGAATATGCAATCTGCTCAGCCCTCTCTTTCCTGTAAGATTCGGCTTACCTCATCATAAAATTCTAATAAGTTTGTTACTGTTGATCTACCTTCTCTGAAGCCATGTTGCCTCACTGACAAACAGTTGAAGGATTCCAAGTGAAGAGAAATATGTTTCCTTAGTAGTTTCTCCATAACTTTGCTAGCTATGCTGGTCAAGGAGACTGGTCTATAGTTCAGAGCCGTATCCCTCCTTCCCTTTTTGAAGATAGGTATCACATTTGCTTGTTTCCAGCATCTTGGAATCTCCCCTGACTCCAGTGACTTTTTAAATATGATATTTAGTGCCACTGATATTAAGTTTGCGCATTTTTTAAGCACATGAGGGGATATGTCATCAGGACCTGTAGCTTTATGAACATCTAAATCCATCAGCGCTTTGCATACCTCTGTGGCTGTAAGGTAGATGTTCTCTAATACCGGCCCTTGAGCTTCTATCTCTGCAATCTGAGGGGGTGGGGTATTTTCTACTGTAAATACTGACTGAAACTCCTTGTTCAATTCTTTGCAGATCTCTTCATCCGTCTCAGTGATGCTTCCATCCGCTCTATTTAGCCTTAAAACCTGTTCTTTTACCTTCAGTTTTCCTCTGATAAAGCTGTGGAAAAGCTTGGGATTTTCTTTAGCCTTCCTGGTGATGTACCTCTCACAGTCTCTCTCCTTTTACTTAGGTAGTCATTTCTTGCTCTTTTGTAGGTTTGCCAAGCATTTATGTTTTTTCTCCTCCTATACCTTTTCCAGCAATTGTCTCTCCACTCCTTAGCTCTTTTACACCCATTATCGAACCATTTCTCTCTGGCATGAATTACACCTACTTTGGTGACAGGTATGCAGCAATCTACTATCTTCCCATATTTCTCACAAAAGATGTCATACATTTCTTGTACAGATTTGTTGTAAAATTAGGTTCTCCAGTCAATAACTGCAAAAAGCTCATTCATTTTGATGTAATCTCCTTTCGGATAGTTCCTCCTCATGTCCTCAGTGCCTCTACTCTCAGGCAGAATATCTTCAATGATATACTCCATCAACAACACACAGTGGTCACTCTTTCCAATTGGTGGTTCATGCTCAATTTTTTCAATATCCAACACATTATCTGTGAATACTAGATCAAGTAGTGAAGGCTCATCCCCACCCCTGGCCCTCGTTGGTTCCATTACATGTTGGTGTAGGAAATTCCCTTGTATGCAATCTAGGAATCTTGCCCCGAATGAGTCCTCACCACTGTGTGGGTCAAGATTTATCCAATCTATCTCTTTATGATTAAAATCTCCCATAATCAAAATCCTACATTTTTTCTCCCGTGCCATGTTAACAACTGAGTTTATGACTTCAATAGTACCTATATGACTTTGCTCATAAACTTCAAGCCTATTCTGGTTCCTTGGTGGGCTATATACAACAGTTATTATAATGCTCTCTGACCCAGTATTTATGCGAGCAACAAGAAATTCCTTGAACTCACTTTCTATAGCCAAGTTTATTTCTTCAACTTGAATCCTTTCACTTACGAGCAGTACTATCCCTCCACCAGTCCTCTCAGATCTTTCAACCCTTAGTATTCTGAAGCCCTTAGGAAAAACTGTGATACTGTTTATGTCCTCACTCAACTTAGTCTCTGTAATTGCTACTATATCTGCCTTACTGTTGTGAATCCTATCTTTTAGTTCTACTGCCTTACCAGCTAATCCATCAGCATTTGTGTATAACAATCTTAATGAGGCCCCATCCCCTGATCTTCTGTCATTATCTTCTTTATCTCCCCTTTGTTTGGAAGAACTCTGAAATGAAAATTTTTCTTCTCTTCTCCATTTCTTTCATCATTTAACCTTCTTGCCTCTTCCAACAAGTTTTTGATCTTTCCCATCTCTTCCTGTGTTCTGTATCGTCTAATGAACACTTCTTTGAATTCTTAAAGGTCTTTTAGACTTTTTTTCTCAACAATATCTCTCTACATGTTTCCCCTCTCTCAAAGGTTACTTTTGTTGGTCTCGGCTTTCCTTCCCTCGAATATTTACCTAGCTGGTGTATGTTTACAATATCCTCAGGACCACAAACTACTCCAAGCTTTCTTATCAGGTCTACAATCCTAGCTTTATTTTCTTCAAGTCTCCCCTGCCATGTTGGCTCCTGGGATTCGCTTATGCCTGAGATTACCACTGTCTTCTCTTTATCAAGTGCCTGTTTGATGAGTGGGTTTGCCCTTTCCATCACAACGTCCTTAATTTTTTCGATTACTGTCTCTTTATAGTCAACTGTTAGTATGTTTTCCAGTGCCACCACCTTTACAGCCTCTTTTACTGCCACATTCCCCTTTAGTGCATCAGCAAAGGAAGTTTTCATGGCATCATTTTCCATATTCAGCTCCTGGAACTCTTTTCTAAACTGTTCAATGTTTTCCTTAATCTGGACATTCCAAGCTGCAATCTCGTCTCTCTCAGAAGAGAGCAGTGAACTAACATCTAATTCATTTAGGTTGTCATTCAGCTGTTTGTTTTTATCTTCTTGTTTAGAAATTCTAGTTTCTAGTTCACTCTTTTCCCCTTCCAGCTTCTTTATTCTTTTTTCTAGTTCCTTTCTCTCCTGCCCTTGTGCTTTATTTGCTTCCTCCAAAGATCTTATTTCCTCTCTGAGTGTTTCATTCTCTTTCATTTCTCCAACCATATTCCGAATTTTCTCATCAAGACTTATAACCATTGCCTCTAAATCCTTGATTTTCTGTTTTAGTCTCCTAATAGCTACCCCTCCTCCCGACCCATGGGTGGGAGAGGTTTGGGACAGAGATGGCCTCATTTTTATGTTCTCCCTCTCACAGAATATAGAAAGAAGAAGAGAAAGAGAGAAAAAAGATAAAAACTTGTATTTAAGCTTCACACAGAATTTTTATATCTCCATATAAGTGGTACTTAGTGACTCAATTTATCTCTTTTCTGGTAACACACATCTTAACTTAAAAATTTGACTATGGTAATTTGAGGATAAAAAGAAAAAGAAAAAAAAAATGCAACAAAACAAAAGTCAAACCTGAAGGAAAATTCGAATTTGTGTCTGAGGAGGCACCCACCTGTTTCTGCTATATATTCTTCGGTTCCGGTTTTATGTCACGGACTCCCTTCTCTACCAAGGGCTAGGACGGTTGCCTTCTTGCGAAGGACTTGTTTTGGCAGATGTAATCCTTACGCTGAGTGCATGCCTTTGCTAACCTCAGACCGTGACGGGGCGCGAACCCTCGACCTGACGCCTCAGAGTCGGAGACGCTACCGACTGAGCCACGGCGACTACTCTGCTATATATTCTTCCTAACTGATAAACTCACTTGCTATGTACGGTTGTGAAAAGTATCTATGCCCATTATCATTGTTTCTTATGGAAAATGACTCGCTACCTTATGCAATTTTTACATTACACGTTATTTCTGAGAACCTACCTTCGCGTTATTCCAAGAACTAGGTGTGTATATGTATATATATATATATATATATATATATATATATATATATATATATATATATATATATATATATATATATATATATATATATATATATATATATATATATATATATATATATATATATATATATATATATATATATAAAGGAGAACTTTCAATAGCAACTAATTGAAAAGCACATTAATATATGTAGGAAAAGAGAAAGAAAAATGAATAAGTGAGAGTACTCTAATTTCTCAGTCATAGGAGTAACTATAAATGAGAAAGATAATATCAAATACATATAGGTGGCAAATGACAATGAAATTGATGCTGCAATGAAACACTCAACTCTTCTAAAGAGCTACTACTGTATTACTGTCATAAACTGAGTTCTACTCACCTTTCTTGAGGACAGCATCTCTCTGTTTTTGGTCGATGACCTTGGGTTTTACTTCATATGTAGGATTCACATCGAAAGGATTGGGTGATGGGGACTTTGCAAACATGAATCTCAATGCCTTATATAATATAGCAATAGCGGCTATTGCCATGAAGAGAGATAAAGACAGGAGAGCCATGGTTCAATCTGAAAACAGATGGTTAAAATTATTTAGCTATCTATAGTACTATCCTCTTAAAGGCTTAATTATCCTCCAACAATAATTTTTGGCCATAAATAAATAAATAAATAATAAAAAACAAATAAATTCGAGACATCATATGCAAAAAATCTATAAATAGTGCCTGATAACTTCTCACGTATTGTAGTTCTGAAAGACATTTTCTTAGCGAGGAGGAGCAAGAAATTTGCAATACCATGCTATGCTTCTATATGAAGTGAGGTGTCTGAGGTAAACATAGCTTAATAGCTTCCATGAAGAACCCAAGTAACCCACAAGAGCAACAGCAAGAATTAGATCCAAATTAAGTAATATGTAGCCTTTTTTTTATTTACATGTGTCACTATTAGTTCCCAATCAGAGGTGGCCACATATAAACTGAAACGGGGGTAGTAAGGATGTATGCCCTTTCTATCGCCTAGCCATGAGCTCGAACGTTGGTCCAATACCTCCCAAGTTGAGCACTGTACAAGTTATGCTACAGAGGTTCCCTTTACTAATATTGTAAATCCCAAATTTTCTTGTTTAGTATTTTGCATCCAAAATGAAAGTGATCTGCAAAATTAGAGCAATAACACCCAATCACCCGAATGATATATTTTATGTTAGATTATATATCTGCTGTCTTAGCACTTTCCAAACTTCACCAGTTCATTTTCCTTGACGTGAAATGGGAGATCACAGAAAATCAACGAGGGGTCTACTATGTATAAAAAAAAAATTAAATGTTTACTTTCACAATCTCGGTTAGGAAAAAATCTCAAGAAATTTAGTAAAATATTGGTAAATGTTTACTTTCTCTTACCCCCTAAAAGTTGGGTGATTCGAATTAACTTACCTAGCCAAAGCTAACCTAATCTTCTTCTTCGTCTACATCTTTTCCAACTTTTATGTGGGGTCAATATTTCTGGCCAGTTTTCTCCATTTGTTTCTGTCCCATACCTCATCACCCAACAAACCTTTAGACCATATATTGGTTTTGGCAAAATTTTTATGGCTGGATGCCCTTCCTGCCACCAACCCTCCACATCTACCCGGGCTTGGGACCGGCACCAAGCTGAGGCTGGCTTGCCCCCCTCAGTGGTTGGGTTAAAGCTAAGCTAATATTATATAAAAAAAAAAAGTTGAGTATACATAAACAAGATTACTTGGAAAACCATGATGTCCATTAATCAAGTTGGGGGTTTGAAAGTAAGCACGTACTCGAGTTATGTAACAACATTTCTCGTTATGCACTCTTGTCTGTCATCAGCTACTGACCAGGCATTCCAAGCGTGATTGTGACGTGTGACAAAAGAATTACCAGTCATCCATAAGCTATTGACCAACCATACCGATCAGGACTTTGAGGAGCTTTGTACATGGGGATAGCACAAAAAGATTTTTGAAATGAAAGCCACGTTACATATAAATAGAAACTGCTTTAGTTGTAGTGTTGTATATACTTGGAATAGATAAATATTATCTTTTCACTAATTCACACTCAAAAATGAAAAAAGGGAAAATACAATATATATATATATATATATATATATATATATATATATATATATATATATATATATATATATATATATATATTATTAACTCGTTTGTTAACTGGGACAAGCTAACATTGCTAACCTTACAAATTTTAAGAGAAAATTATTCAGTCGATTTTTTTCTAACAGGGGGTGTGAAATTAAATAATTCTAGGAACTGTTTTAGATAACACTTGTAAATATCTATACTGGGTGTGCAAAGCAGAGATGAATTTCAAGTCTTTGGAGGAATTTGTACAGTACAAGGCCCAAGCCAGCCATGAGATACTAGGAAAGGAATCCAGCCTAAATTCTGTAGATTCAATCTGTGTCCACCCCCCTAATGGGAATTAATAGTGCCACATAAAACGCTTAAAAAAAGGGCGGATCACGAACTAAAATTCAATGAGGCTAGATTAGACCTACTGAAAATGACTACCACAATCCTCAAGCAAATCAAAACTAAAGACTCCAGAGTTCGAATCAAAGGCTATGAGGTCTCTTCAAGAATGTCGTAATGTGGGACTTTGGCCCGATTTCTTAAATAGTGTAAACCTAGGATACCATATTGTTAGTTAGCTAGACACACACAAATGGATTTCATAAACGCATCTGACGCAGTTCTGTGTATGGTTATAATCCCGTATGGGATCCTAACCATACACAGAACCGCGTCAGATGCGTTTATGAAATCCATTTGTGTGTGTCTAGCTAACTAACAATATGGTATCCTAGGTTTACACTGTTTAAAAAATCGGGCCTTTAACTCATAATGCAGGTGTTTTCATGGCTTGATATTTCCACAAAGTCATACCGTGGTTGGGAAAGGGAGAGTAGTGGCGTCTATCGCTATTTGGCCAATACCAATTTCATTGGCAAAATGAGTATTACAATCGGCCATTGCCAATTAAGTCATTCTTTGATTTGTGGCATCAATTGCACTAGGTATGCCCTGATTATATATCCAGCTGAATTATGATTTCAGATTTACAGAATTATAGTTCCTGTAGTCTAGATTCGGTCTATGCACCCCTTACATAAGCCTACCAAAATCAGTGTTGCCACCACTGACTGGAAAGTGCAACGCCGAAAAAACAACTCAAACTCGCCCCTTTTAAGGTATGTAAGGCTTCAAGTTTGAGTTAGGTCAGGTAAGTTGGGATCGGTTAGGATTGTTGAATTTGGTTAAATATCCACCACCACCAACCAATTCCGGACCCAACATAAAATAGTAATTTTCGAAGAAAACAATGATCAGATTACGTCAAAACACATTAAAATACATAAGCAAAAAGCTTAGTTCATAAATCAATTGGGTGCATAAAACGAACCTTAACTATTTCTACAAACAACTGACACTTTATATATCTTCACCTTTTGAGCGATACGTGACCAAAGAAATTTGGAACTTCTGGGAGTGGGAGATAATTTTATCTACTACTATTGTTTGGACTTTGGAAAGTGATAGATACACTGAACTTGCAGACTACGCATTATTCTAAGAGCAAAACTTATCTGTTACTGAAATCTTAAAACCATATTTCAATTACAAATTCATACATTTCGGGAACGTTTCAATATCATAAACTAGTAAAAGAATTACTACAACAAAAAATAGAAAAGTTAAAAAGCCATAAACATTGTAATATCAGTCTTTATTTCATTACTATGGACAAAATTCGGCTTTTTGAGATTCTTGCTGTTTTGATAAGAAATCTCAATTATCTCAGGAACGATCATTATTGTCTACAGAAATAGCCACTCCTGATTATATTCCATATCTATGATATAATCTTTGTAACAAATCAGATTATATAATGTTGATAACAATATATACATTACACTCATAATGATTTTCATATTATTCAATACTTGGGCGCATTTCCCCAATTGTAATGCAATATTATATTTTACTCTAAGTACAAAAATGGAAATAAATGTTTGTTTGTTTGTACAACATCCTTTCTGGTGACATTTTATTTTCAAAGAGAAATAATTCATAATGACATCTGATTTACAGTGATAGAATCAAACATGATGCAAAAGGTTAAAACTCTGAAGGTATAAATGGGTGTAGATGACATTGCCTAGGTATCAAGATTAGGTAAGAAAACATACCAAAAGCTGCACTAATGAAAGAATGTCATGGGAAGTGGAGACGCTTGGAAAAATAGTGGATATATTCAAATAGACTATAATTATATCTACAGACAAGTTATTGTAAACATCCCTACATTTCGAAAGGATGCTATGTAATAACGCATTGATAAAATACTAGAGATTAGAATAATTAGTAATGAACAAAAATCAATATGGAAGAATAAAAAGATAAGGTTAGAGAGAAAAGACAATTCTTAACACAATACATTGTCAGAAGGAAGAAAAGCGTAACATATACGCTAAACAAAAATCCATAAAGTGTATATATACGTTAAAAGTCTTTGTTGGGAAAATCTGATGACATTGAAAACAGAATGTTTGTAATACGACCAGATAATATGGTAATCAATGAAACTTTATTGGTTAACGCTATTGTTGACAGTGTAACAAACCTAAAAGAAAAAAAATACAAAAGACGGAAAAATACCATTAAAAAAAAAAGCATTTATACTGAGGATCATTTCACATTTGCGTTAGTAAACTATTTGAATTGAAAAAAAAAACCGTTACCGAAGCTCTCTGGGTCAAAAAAACAATAGGGAAATTAAATGTTATTTGGTAATGCATAGCGGAGAAATGCTTCTAGAGGCTTAAATGGTCTGAGGTTAGCAAGGGCATGCACTCAGGGTAACGATTACATCTGCCAAAGCAAGTCCTTCGCAAGAAGGCAAACGTCCTAGCCCTTGGTAGAAAAGGGAGTCCGTGACGTAAAACCGAACAAGAACTAGTACCCCTGTTAAATTATATCAGCATGGAATATAGACCACTTAGTTTTTATATGCCACAGATCAAAATTATCCAGACAAGACAAAAACTAGGAGCACTGAGAATATGACTTGGAATAATACTACACAACTTGCAACAGTACCTCATAGTTCCTAATACTACTACAAATAACCAGAATTGGATATATCTATATGTGAAATTCCTTAACATGGGCATCAAGTGTTTTTTTCTAGACAAGCCTTAAGATAACTATTGAGTCCATATTAGATCTCGCAAAACTCAACTGGTAAGTTCAACAGGTAACTGACCGATATTCGTGTGCTGCACGTACTCGGAAGAAGAAGAAAGTAAAATGAAAAAAATATCAAATAAACACTAACTTATGCGAAAAGATTAACCATATTATACCCCTGACAGGTTCTCGAAACTGAGACACATAATTATTGTGCCAGGCACTACCAATTACACCACTTAAGACCTACCTCAAAACTAACTGCTTTGCTAGGAATGAACACATTCTTTCTGAATTCCTTTTTGTTCATATTACAGTTTTTTCCCCAACCTCACTAATGACTACATGTCTGCATTTAATTCAAATCCCATGCTATACTGAATAGGCATCAGTGATAATCCTATAAACACATTAACCTATTTGAAAACATGAATCATATTTTACCCCTGACCAGGACTTGAAATGTAATAGTATCTCATAGTTTCTAATACTGCTACGAATAAATAGATTTTGATATATCTAAATGTAAAATCCCTTAACGTGGGCATCAACAGGTTTATCCTAGACGAGCTTGTAGATATCCAGTGAGTCCATAATAGATCTAAAGTTTGCTTCTTCTGGTGTAATTGGTAGCACTTTTGGGTAATTCAGTAGTTATATATTTTTTTATTTTTATGATTGTGACACCAGGACGAACCGAAAAAAAATAAATCTGCCCTCGTCGGGCCAGGGCACGAAAAAAAATAGAGAGAAACAGAGATGGGGAGTATTGTGACTTGTCAGATGTGAAGGGGGGTAATAAGACATGTGTAATGAATATCCAAGAATATTCAATGTTGATATAGGCATAGAAAGAGAACCGTAACTGAAGGAAGACTTAACATTGAATTGTCCTGGACAGTCTTACTGAAGTCCACAAGACCCTTCCGCTGTCGTATTGCAACGGGTGGTTGCTGCCACGGGCCAATCTACTACCTGGTGTGTATGATAGCATTCTATCAAGTGATAAATCAAGATTTTTTTTTTTTGAAACAGATACTCACTTTTGCGGTCAGTGTCTTTCAAAAGGTGATTTTTTTTCCTTTTTGTACAAGATTCACCATATGATGGAGGCCGCTGTAGATCAGTAGTAGAGTGTGCGAGTCAGGAAGTGACTGACAGGGTTTCACCCTACCGAAAGTCATTTGGAAGGGCATTCAGCCTTAATTCCCAGCTCCAACATGTCTGTTCATCCCATTTGAAAGGAGACTAATTGCGTCACAAGACGGTGCCATTTAATACATGAGTGTCTTACCTAAGGATTATGTTTGGCTTTTATCGGTAATTTTTTTGTTTTTTACAAATGAATCCGTTTCAGTTTGGGGGTAAAAAAAATTATATTTTTCTCATGGTTCCTGACATGAATTTGACTTGAAAATTGTAGGAAAATTTATACTAACATAACCCAACCTAAAAATAGTAATTTATGAAAGTTTTCAAGGGCACATTCATTCCAAAATATAAAAACCTATAGAAAAAAACCTCATAAATTACTATTTTTTAGGCAGGGTTTCGTTTGGTTAGGTTAACATACATTTTAAGGCAGTTTTCAAATTCACATTCATTTAAAACACATAAAAAAGTACAGGAAAAATATAATTTCACCTCCAATAATAAAAGCATGGATGATCTTCATGCTAGTGTAAATGGTTCTAGCTCATCCTCCCGATGAAAAATTGCCGGATAGGTACATCTGCCTGTGGGAAAAATGCCCAACTGTTTTTATAAATCCTAACCTAACCAAACCCAACCCAAACTAACATAGGGCAACCATCCTCATTGGGTAATTGTCCATTGGGCAGTTGTCTGTCAGGAACTTGACAGTTATAGACAGTTGTCCAGGTATCAGTGTAGATGAGGAAGTGGACAGTGTAACTGGGGAGGATGGTGTGCTTCGAAGGAATGAAAGAAGAGAGAAAAAGATATGTGGTGTGCATTGAGAGGGAGTTGGTGCTTACTTACATACTGCTTAAAAGTATATATGGTTCAGCTTGGATTGTGAAAAAGAGTTCCTTTCTTTGAATATCTCTCTTCGTGCCATGAGTCCTTGCTATCTTCTCACCCACATGCCGAAGTTCTCTACATTGGAGACTTCAATGTACACCACAGCGAGTGGCTTCATTCTTCTCACAATGATGTGGGAGGAAGCGAGGCTCTTGCTTTCTCTATTACTCACGATCTGGAGCAAATTATCAAACATCCTACTCGCGTTCCTGATCGTCACGAACATGCTGCAAACACTCTTGACTTATTTTTTACTTCTAACCCTTCAAACTACTCTTATTTTGTGCTTTCCCCTCTCGGTAAATATGACCACTCCATGATCTCTGTCTTTTCCATTTTCGCTCCCCCACCACCAATCCCTCCTACTCAACGCCGCCTTTGGCACTTCGAGCGAACCCAATATGAAAATTTGCGTAACTTTCTCTTTGATTTCCCATGGGATGACTACTGCTTTCGGTCCCGCAACCCTGATCGGGTAGCTGTAAAAGTTGCCGAGATCATGACCGCGGGAATGGAGGCGTACATCCCCTCTTCTACAAAACTTTCTCACCCCCTAAACCTTGGTTTGACCGTGCCTGCTCCATGGCTATCCAGGCTAGGAATCAGGCTCACCGATCTTACCAAGCCTCTCCTTCCGATTTAACTCGCTCTGCTTTTATTATAGCTAGGAATCGCTGTACAGCTCAGATTCGAAGGTCTAAGGCTTCCTTTATAAGAATGAAAGTTGATGACCTTAACTCCTCTCCCACTGACAAATGCTTGTGCTCCTTAGCCAAAAACCTCTCCAAAAACTTCTGTAACTCAAGCTTTCCCCCTCTCATTCGTTCTGATGGTTCTATACCTTCCTCTCCCATTGACAAAACCACTCTCTTTGGCTCTCATTTCTCTGCCAACTCTTCTATCAACGATTCCAGCGCACCTGTTCCTCAGTCTTTTCCCCTCTCTAACCCTATGCCCTCCCTTATCCTTTCTTCACGCAAAGTTCATAAGGTTCTTCGCTCACTAAAGACAAACAAGGCATCTGGTCCCGATGGTATCCCTGCAAGGTTCCTTAAGGAGTTTGCAGATGAACTGGCTCCCGTGCTTTGCCGTCTTTTTCGCCTCATTCTGTCAACCAGTATCTATCCTTCATCTTGGAAGCATGCTCTAGTTCAACCTGTTCCTAAGAAGGGTGACCGCTCTATTCCTTCTAACTACCGACCTATTGCTCTAACCTCCTCTATTGCTAAAGTTTTCGAAACTTTGCTCAATGCTCACTTCTTGAAACGCCTTGAATCTAACTCACTTATCTCCGATCACCAGTACGGCTTCCGCAAGGCAAGATCCACTGGTGATCTCCTGTCCTATCTTACTCATGTATGGTCATCTTCTCTGAGAAACTATGGGGAATCCTTTGTCGTCGCCCTTGATATCTCTAAGGCTTTTGACAGAGTCTGGCACAAGGCTCTGTTGGCCAAACTCCCTGCCTATGGCTTTACCCCTTCTTTCTGTTCTCTGATTTCCAGTTTTCTTACTGACTGTTCTATATCTGTAGTTGTTGATGGTGTGACATCTAGCCCTTTCTCTGTTTCCAGTGGTGTTCCACAGGGCTCTGTTCTTTCACCTACTCTCTTCCTTCTCTTCATCAATTATCTTCTACAATCCCCATTTTCCTCTCTTCTTCATGCCTTTGCCGATGATTCTACCCTTCACTTTTCCTCTGCCTTTTCTTCACAACCTTCATCTGTTACTCGTAATCAATCTCGTATCTCTCTTTCTTCTACTCTTAACTCCGATTTGCAGAGAGTATCCGAATGGGGCACTCAAAATTTAGTTAAATTCAATGCCTCCAAGACACAGTTTCTGGCTATCTCTTTATCTTCTTCTCCTCCTGATAACCCTATTGTCTTCGAAACTAATGAAATTTACCCTCTTAACTCTATCAATATATTAGGAATCCATATAGCCTCTAACTTGTCTTGGAGGAATCACATAATCCAAATTTCCAAATCTTCATCTAAAAAATTGGGGGTTTTGTTTCGTTTTCGTTATTACTTTTCCTCATTGCAGTTACTTAAAATTTACAAGGGTCTTATCCGCCCCTGCTTAGAATACTGCTCACACATCTGGGGTGCTTCTTCCTTTACTTATCTTCTTGATAGGGTTGAATCTAAGGCAGTCAGACTCATTAATGATCCTTCTCTTACTTCTAACCTGGATTCTCTCTCTCTTCGCCGTAAGGTATCTTCCCTTTCGCTTTTCTATCGCTACTACTTCCATCACTGCTCTGATGAGTTGGCGAGTTGCATCCCTCCTCCACTGCCGAGGCCGCGTAACACTCGCCAAGCGGCCTCATCTCACAGGTACTGTGTGGAGATTTGTAGCTCGCGGATTGGTCGGTGCAACGACTGCTTCTTCCCATCTACCTCCAGACTCTGGAACTCTCTTCCTCCTTCTGTCTTTCCTAATTCTTATGACCTTTCATCCTTCAAAAAGCAGATTTATCGTCATCTCAGAGCCTAGTCCTCCATATCTCTGGGTCTTCTGTACTTTGACTGTTTTTTTTTTGTCTGTCGTTTTCCCTTGTGTGACATTACCTTATTTCTACCTTGTCCTTAACCTTTTTCTTTTCCTTCGTCTTGGTATTTTCTCGTGCCCGGGCCTTTGTTGATGAGGGCAGTTTCTGCCTGTCCCGGTGTCGCACTCCTAAAAAAAAAAAAAAAAAAAAAACTCCAAAAACTTTTGTAACTCAAGCTTTCCCTTCTCTCATTGTTCTGATGGTTCTATAGCTTACTCTCCCAATGACAGAGCCACTCTTTGGCTTTCATTTTTCTGCCAACTCTTCCGTAAACGATTCCAGCGCACCTGTTCCTCAATTTTTACCCCTAACACTATGCTCTCCCTTATCCTTTCTTCACGCAAAGTTCATAAAGTTCTTCTCTAGCTAAAGACAAACAAGGCTTCTGGTCCTGATGGTATCCCTGCAAGGTTCCTTAAGAAATATGCAGATAAACTGGCTCCTGTGTTTTGCCGTCTTTTTTGCCTCATTCTCTCAACCACTATCTCTCCTACATCTTGGAATCATGCTCTAGTGCAACTTGTTCCTGAGAGGAGTGACCGCTCTATATCTTCAAACTACCGACCTATTGCCCTAACCTCTTCTATCGCTTAAGTTTTTGAAACTTTGCTCAATGCTCACTTCTTGAAACGTCTTGAATCTAACTCACTTATCTCCAATCACCAGTAAGGCTTCCGCAAGGCAAGATCCACTGGTGACCTGTCCTATCTTACTCATGTATGGTCATCTTCTCTGAGAAACTATGGGGAATCTCTAAGGCTTTTGACATAGTCTGGCACGAGGCTCTGTTGGCCAAACTCCCTGCATATGGCTTTACCCCTTCTCTCTGTTCTCTGATTTCCAGTTTTCTTTCTGACCATTTTATATCTGTGGTTGTTAACAGTATAACATCTAGCCCATTCCCCGTTACCAGTGGTTTCACATGGCTCTGTTTTTACGCCCACTCTGTTCCTTCTCTTCATCAGTGATCTTCTCCAGCAACCGTCTTCCTCTCTTCTTCACGCCTTTGTCGACGACTCTTCCCTTAATTTTTTCTCTGACTTTTCTTCACAACCTTCATCGCTACTCGTAATCAGTCTCATATCACTTTCTTTTACTCTCAACTCCGATTTGCAGAGGGTATCTGAGTGGGGCACCCAAAATTTAGTTAAATTTAATACCTCCAAGACACTGTTTCTGGCCATCTCTTTATCTTTTTCTCCTCCTGATAGCCTTATTGTCTTCGAAAATTAAGAGATTTACCCTCTTAATTCTATCATCATATTAGGAATCCATATAGCCTCTAACTTATCTTAAAGGAATCACATACCGGTAATCCAAATTTCTAAATCTGCATCAAAAAAATTGAGGTTTCTGTTTTGTTTTCGTCATTACTTTAACTCTTTACAGTTATTTAAAATCTATAAAGGTCTTATCCATCCCTGATTAGAATAATGCTCACAAATCTTGGGTGCTTCTTTTTATACTTATCTCCTTGATATGGTTGAATCTAAGGAAGTCAAACTCGTTAATGACCCATCTCTTACTTCTAATCTGGATTCTCTTTCTCTTTGCTAGGTATCATCCCTCTCTCTTCTCTATCACTACTACATTCACTGCTGCTCCGAAGCCGAGTAACACTCGCCATGTAGCCTCGTCTCACAGGTACTGTGTGGAGATTTTTAGCTCGTGGATTGGTTGGTGCAGTGACTGCTTCTTCCCATCTAACTCCAGACTCTGGAACTCTCTTCCTCTTCCTGTCTTTCTTACTTGTTATAACCTATATTCCTACAAAAAGCAGATCTATTATCCTTTCAGGGCCTCATCCTGCCATATCTCTAGGTCCTCAGTACTTTGGCTATTCTTTCAGTCTGTCCTCTTCCTTTGTGTATCATTATCTCATCTCTGCCTTGTCTGTAACCTTTTTCTTTTCCTTCATATTAATATTTTCTTCACACCCAAGCCTTTAATGATGAGGGCAGTTTTCTTGCCTGTCCCGGTGTCACACACATGAAAAAACGAAAAAAAAAATTAATTGTGCAGTGATGAACAAGAGGGTGCTTGAAAGAGTATTGGATGTGAAAGCGCTTAGGGCAGAGTGATTACCTAATTGTGTTTACGGGAAAGAGCCCAAAGCTCGTATCTTCCCGTCTCCTGATCGGTTCCATTTTAGACTTAGTGATACTTATCATACCTGTCCTTAAAACTATGGATTGAGATAGCATTAACTACCTCCTCGCTTAGCCAGTTCCAATTATCAACTACTCTTACACTGAAAAAGTATTTCCTTACATCCTGCAAAGAACTTTTCTTACGAAGCTTCAAACTATGACCTCTAGTTCTAGAGCCAGCCATATCGAAATATCGATCCCTATCCACTCTATCATAACCATGAAGGAATTTAAAGACTGTCACCATATCCCCCCTTACTCTTCTAGCTTCGAGTGATGGTAAGTCTAATTCCCTCAGCCTCTCATCATAACTGAGATTGCGTATTTCTGGCACCAGTTTCGTGGCATGTCTTTGAACTTTTTCAAGCTTAGCTATGTGCTTTTTCAAGTGCGGATTCCAAAAGGGGGCTGCATATTCGAGTTTTGGCCTCACATAGGTTACATAAATATTTCTGAACATTTCCTTGTCCATGTGCCTGAAGGCTACCCTTACATTTGATAAGAATGCATATGCTGCCCTTACTATGCCATTTATATGTATTTCTGGAGACAAATCTGCCAGTATGTTTACTCCTAGATCTCTCTCATTTTCTGTCTCTTGAAGTTGTACTCCAGCCACCGAGTAGTCAAGCTTGGGCCTTCTTGCACTTGTACCCATTCTCATTACCTTACATTTTGAAGTATTGAATTTCATTAGCCACTTTTCTGACCATTCATGCAGATTATTTAGATCCTCCTGAAGTTCTCTACCATTGTTCTCGTTTTTTACTTTCTTCACAATCTTTGCATCATCTGCAAACATATTCATGAATGAATTTACAGACTCTGGTAGGTCATTTACATATACAAGGAACAAAAGTGGCCCTAAAACTGAACCCTGTGGAACTCCACTACTAACTATTCTCCATTCAGACACTGAGTGTCTTACTCTATCTGAATGAAGGAGGAGTAAGAGTGGAAGACAGATGGAGGAAGAGAATTGAGGGGGAAAAATTGCAGTATGAGCGAACTGAATAATCATACATGAAATTGACAAATAGGTACTAAAAAAAAAAAAATAAATAAATAAAAACAAATAATATATATATATATATATATATATATATATATATATATATATATATATATATATATATATATATATATATATATATATATATATATATATTATATTATATATATAATATATATTATATGTATATATACATATATATATATATATATATATATATATATATATATATATATATATATATATATATATATATATATATATATATATATATATATATATATATATATATATATATATATATATATATATATATATATATATATATATATATATATATATTATATATATAATATATATATATATTATATATATAACATATATTATATATATATATATATATATATATATATATATATATATATATATATATATATATATATATATATATATATATATATATATATATATATATATATATATATATATATATATATATATATATATATATATATATATATATATATATATATATATATATATATATATTGTAACGACTGTAGTTACAACACTACAGTACTTCAAACGGAAAGGAAGAGCTATTTTACTTAATATATAAAAGAGGATATTCACCAATACAAGCCGAATATTGAACTGATTTAATTATCAAATTCAGGGATATTTATATGTACAGCTTTTTCAGTGGGAGGAGTTACAAACAACCCAAGAGTAATTATTTACCCATTAAATACAACTTTAAAATAGCTTAATAATTACTAAATGATTACCTATTTACAATAATTACATATATTGATAAAAAATATTATTTACAATTTGTACGTTTGTACAATAAGTAGTGTATGATAAATGAAAGGTAAATATAGATTCATCTGAAAATAAATAACCTTTTACATTCTATTTAGCACAAGTTATGCAGAGGATCTCAGAGAGAGACAGCTGGGGGAGGAGCAAGTGATGGACCGGAACCAGTGGAGACGACTAGTGAAGAGATGCAACCCCATATGAAAATGGGAACGCAAATAGTGGAAGAAGAAGAAGATGCAGTAACTTACAAGACACTTCGCTTTTGGATGTAGCCCATATGCTCTAATTTTACATTAAAAAACTTTGAAATGGTAAACACAAACACACAATGCATAAAACAGCTGTTGCTGCTCATTATATATTTACAAAATTTGCAAGTATATAGGAAACAAGCTGTACATTTAATCTCATTAATTATAATGACACAAGAAAAAGAACCTGAAGAAGAATCAACACAGAATTAATATAATCCTATAACAATAGTATACTGATGTGGAACTTAGGTTTTTTTTTTTTTATGTACTGAATACTTGCATTCTCTCTCATATACTGTACTACACAACAACAACAACAAAAAGTTGAGCAATCGTGTGTCAATGACCTAATCAAAGCATGAACTTGAGAAAATGCTGCTCTTAAAATGACCCCAACACACATGCACACAATACTCAAATAGCTAGGATGGTGTAAGATATTGCATGTCCTAATAAAAAAAAATCTAAAAGTTGTCTCACAAACCATCCAAGGGATCCTGGATTACCTTTCCCTCACCTTTATTATCAGATACATTTTCCTTCCTTACATGAAGAAGATTAAAATTCAGTAGTTCAGGACTAAGGCTTTTCTGGTTGCTGCTCCCTTTGTTGTCATTAACACCTTCCAAGAAATTTACTTGCCATTTCTTTCATCATGTTCCTCTTTAGGTAAAACTCTTCCCTCTTTAATGCTAAAAACTCGTCTTCAACCTCTGTCTTTAGTACAGAAACTGCCTCATCCTCTTTCTTTTGACTGCTACTAAAGAGATCTGAAGAAATTTTAGGATCAATTTTAAGAGCTTGGACACATAATGCTCAAGTTTCATCACTTTCTACCACTGATTTAGAAGCATATGAAAGGTCACCATTTTTTGAACAGGAATATTGAATTGAACTGACATCAGGACCTTCTACAATTTCTGAAGATATAGAGATGAGCGAATTCAAATTCTTCAGAGGACCAATTCGTTTGCCTTCAATATGTATAATCAGGTGTATGTTACGGTTGGAGGAGTGATCAAATTATTTCCCACATACACTAAGGATTTTATTCCATATGCATTCTCATGCGCTTATTAAGTATAGATTTATGTCAGAATCTCCTTCCACAAGCACTACAGGAATAAGTCTTTCTTGAGACTGAATACTCATATGGACAGTTGGATTACTTTTAAAACAAAAACTTCCCATATTCAGTACAAGTACTGTCTATGGTTTTTCAAGTGTATGTTCTCAAATGAGCGTAAAGGGTAGAATTTTTGGCAAATCCTTGAGCATGTTTATTGCATATGAAGGGTCTTGCTTTTGTATGTATCCTCATGTGTTTGGTGACACTGCCTGAATAAGGAAAGCCCAAGTCACATAAAGGATGAATAAAGTTTTATATCAAGATGGGTTTTTAGAATACATTTTACACTAAATCTGCATTTAAAACTATTGTTACACTTCATACGTAAGAAAGTTTTGTATTTGAGCAGATTTTAATACTGTATAAGCTTTCAGATAATTTTGTCAAATAAAACCCATTCCGCACTCAGAACACAAAAATGTCTTTTCTAATATGAGCACTAACATGTTGCACAAGGTGGGTCTATAGCTTAAAACTTTTTTCGCATATGCCGCAAGTGAATGAACTTTCTTGTGTGTGCACTCTAAAGTGGTATTTTAGATGACTTGCACAAGCAAAGGAAATGCCACATTTGCTACAGAAAAAAGCTATTCCAATTGGTTTCACACAGACAATCGAAGTTGGGGTATTCTCTACTCCACTACTCTCACGTAATTCTTCAAATTGCATTACAACATGGGAGACTTGAGATTTTCTTGAACTTTCTTGTGCGTGCACTCTAAAATGGTGTTTTAGATGGCTTGTACAAGCAAATGACTTGCCACATTTGTCACAGAAAAAAGCTATTCCTTTTGGTTTCACACAGACAATTGAAGTTGGGGTAGTCTCTACACCACCACTCTCACTTAATTCTTTAAATAGCATTACAACAAGGGAGATTTGAGATTTTCTATTATATGGACAGACTGTACATAGACTCCCAAGCTTACATACAAGTTACGTTCTGAAAGGCCGCTTATATCCTGACTTGTTTGCAAGATGATATTTTGTATGAACAGTATTGTATTGGGTGTAAGCATATGTCTACCAAACATTCTTACATCACATATGTAACAGAATAAAGTTGTGTTAGAACATGTTTTTCTTATCCTAAAGAAACAGTGAAAAAACAAACAAATTATATAAATAAACTGTAACAATAATATTGTTTTTTTACCTCTGATATTGGTAGGGTAGGCTTGATTGAGTTAATGGATGACAGATGGAAAGGTGTTGTGGAGTTACTGTGGCAGGGGTTGCTGAGGGAGGAGGCATCATGTGACAAAGAAGGCAACGGAGATAAAAAACTTGAGGTTGAAATCACTGGTTATATGCTTTCTAGGGAATCTTGGACTAGTTCAACGTTTTCTTGGGGATATTCAGGTTTCTTGAAGAATTGTCTAAGGAAGTTTGCACTCTCTTTTCTTTTCATCATATATGATACGATAACACTGGAATGCATCGTTGATGCTTGTTTCTACTTTAAAAAATCTCTCAGAATTTGGATCCTGGTTCTCAAAAATTGTGAGAGCTTTCTCTAAAAGAGTAAACCCCTCGGCCATCAACCTAATATCAAACTTCTTCAAAGGGACAAGCTCTTCTTTTTCCACTTCTTGTTTTTCTCTTTGCATGGCTGCCAGTCCTATTAGTTCTTCATTTGTCAACTTCTGTGAAAGTGACTCAAATGCCTCTTCCTCCAAGTCAAGATCCTGCTCCTTACTTATTTCGACAGGATTTTCAAGGATTTTCATGTCCTCCTCCTCCTGATTAGATCCTTTAAAACTGTTGACGAACTGTGGGCATAAAGGCTTCCAAATACCGTTCAAACTGGTCTCAGTAACTTCACTCCAAGCAGCATCAATGTACTTGATACACTTCCTAACATCACATAAGCTTATATAAGGGTTGTCATCAACAGCCTCCAATGCTTGCCTGTATTTACAAGTGTAATATTTCTTAAAATTGGTTACTACACTTTGATCCATTGACTGAAGGCATGACGTTGTGCTAGGAGGCTGATAACCGGTAATGGAAACATGATTCAAGTTTGCACGTTTCTTGAAACGTTGGAACCATCCATAACTTGCTGCAAACGTTTCATCTCCAGCACTTTCACCAGCCTTAACCTTCAACTCTTCGAAAAGGGACAAAGCCTTCTCCTGAATCAACATCAGGCTAAGTCTTACCTCCTGTTGCCACTGGTACTCCATCCAAACACTAAGAAGGTTCTCCATCTGTTCTATAAGCCTCCCCCTTTTCTTGCAAATAATAGTAGACTGCATAGGCACTGCGGTTTTCACATGTTCCATAATACGATTCTTGTTCTTATAAATTGTAGCAACAGTGGAACGATTCAAATTGTAAGTGTGGGCTACACTCACCATTTTTTCACCACTATCAAGCTTCTTTATTATATCCACTTTTATTTGCATTGAGATGGCTCGTCGTTTTTTACCACTGCCACTAGCCTTACGCTTTTCACCATCCATGATGGATAAGCAATGCACTGGATATATCACGACATAAAATCTGGAATACAACAAAGAGTCTTAGGAGTATGCAAGCTGAGTAAATATTGATGACAATATGCTGTATGCCACAGTGTTGTGTGGCATCGGTAGCAGCAAAAAGTTGTACTAGGCAGGAGAGGCACAGCCTGCAAAACTTTGAACTTGCAGCTCATTTCGTTTGTGACTCCGAATGTTTGCAAGTCGAAGAGCGCCTGTACTGTGTTCTTCACACTACAGCTTTCTTACCGTTCAGTATAAAATTGAGATTGTAAGTATAGAAGACTATGAAGCCTTTTATGAGTTCAAACAGAGTTGTTTAGATGATAATAACACAAATATTATGTTAATTGAAGCATTTAGTTCGATATACAACGTTACATGTTTTTTTAACTTCTGAGGAACTATATGATGGTTATACTCATTTACACCAATACAAGTTATATCTTCATAAACCCATCTGTTAAAGCCTCTCAATTTCAATTCACTTTCTTTCTAGACATTGTTTACGAGAAAAAGATACTCAACATTCCTACTAGATATAAAGGCATGATGATTACGTCTCTGAATCATAAATCTTCTTCAGTTCTGAAAAAGAAAAAAATAATGATATTTCTCTGCCAAATGAACCTCTGATTACAACACTTTTCAATCACAAATTATTAACGACAACTGTATAGCAGCTTTTAATCAGCAATCTATAACATGAAAAAAAAAAGGCCAAAAGATATAATAGTTAAAATTACTGGGAAGTAAAAATAAAATCCTTGCCAATTTTTTGCAATGATTCAGTAATACATTGTGAAAACATGAAGGTGTACCTTGCTTTACAGAATGGATTAATTCAATGGAAAAACATTTAAAAAAGCAAACTTACATTTTCTCAGACAATTATTCAAATTAATATTTAAGCTGAGAATAAATGCAACTGTTCTCATATTAATGTAGCCATGACTATTAAAGGAAATATCTAAGTGGTATATTTTGAATTTTTAATATGCCAGTAGATAGACATAATAGAGAAAAGACCATGTAAACTAATAATTCTGTAAACAGAGAAAAACTCTTTACAATAAATGACAGCTGCAAGATGGGAATTTTTGCCTTACTGAAGGCTAAGCTCATTACTAATACTATCGCGTGACTATAAGATATCTAACGGTATACTCAAAGAACTTTTTCAATTGAAAAAGCTATAAAAAAACAATATTATCAAAGAAAACCACAAAGTGTTTGCATATAGTCACCTCTTTTTTAAAGCGAATTTGGAATAACACGTGTCCTCAATAATAATAAAATAATTCAAATTACAAGAATAACATGAGCGAGAAAAAACGTGGTACAGTTTACAAACTAAGTGCCCGTCTTGCTTCCAATTTTCCGCCAACGAGGCCATGTGCTTCAATTTCGCTTCACCCAGCATACCGTGTGGATATAGCGCTTGTTCTAACTGTTGTTGTGGTAAACTCTGTGTTTGCTGTGCTTTAAATTATAATCTTATTCATCCATCATGGCCAGCAAATGACCAGGAAAAGATTATGCAAATGCTCCTGCTCCCAAAAGAGTGAAAAAGTCTATAATCCTTGAGTTAAAACTACAAGTGTTGGCCCATTATGAGAGTGGTGAGAGTACAGCAGCTATAAAACAGTTGATGCAACTCAGTGATAGCACACTGCACACCATCCGTGAGAATGCAGAAAAAATTTGAGTGCAAAAGCTGGTATTCTTTTAAGTTCAGTGAAGTCTTCATAAGCGAGATCGGATATTATGGAAAGAATGGAAAAGATGTTATGTACATGAATGACCATAAAGAACAAACAAAAAACAAACATGCCATACAGTGTTGTGAGGGAAAATAATAATAATAATAATAATAATAATAATAATGAACCTTTATTTCCATTACAATACAATGAGTATTCGTCAGCCGGGGCAAGCCCCAACCCCCCACTGTGGTGCCCAACCACAGCGGTACCTGCCAGGAAATGGCTTAAACTCTCGGTCTTGGATGGGAACCGATCTTTCGACCTCGTGAATGCGAAGCCAGCGCGTTACCACTGTACTAGCCAGCAGGCTAGGAAAAAGCGAGTGAGATTTATGAACATTTGAAGTTGCAGGTAGAAGGCGAAGTGAAACTCTTTGCAGCTAGCCCTGGCTGGTTTGCGAACTTTCAACATAGGTCTGGATATCACAATCACAAAACACAAGGCGAGAGCGCATCAGTTGATTTGGAGGTAGCAAAGCAATTTCCTAGCGAATTCAAGGCTATCATAGAGGAAGGGGGATATACGGCTAAGCAGATCATTAATAGGGACGAACTGCTTTGTACTGGAAAAGAAAGAAAGACAGGACGTATATTTCCATTGAAGAAAAACGTGTTTCAGAATACAAGGCAGCAAAAGATCGCTTTACGCTGATGCTTAGTGCTAATGCTGAGGGAGACCTGGAGCTGAAGTATCTAATGGTGTATCACTCGGAAAACCCTCGTGCACTGAAGGGTTATTACAAAGTTATTTCCGGTGCATTGGTATGCAAATAAGACGGGATGGATGACTGGGAGTATTTTTAAAGATTATTTTTTGACTCATCTCCCAAAAGAGTTAGAAGTTTATTGCAAGAGTCGGCTAGACCCTTCAAAATTCTTCTCATTTTGGATAAAGCACCAGCCCATCTTCCATCAACTGCCGATTTGAACCCGAATATAAAAGTTGTGTTCCTGCCGCCAAATACAACTTCACTACTCCAACCAATGGACCAGGGGCTGATGCAAATGCTTAAGTCGCATTACCATTGGAACTCCTTTAAAGACCTCATCAGGAAAACTGACGTCAGTATGGCCGACCTTGAAAAACCTGCTGATGCCCCCGATCTTTTATGTATATAAGTTAATAATAATGTGGTTCAGGATTACTGGAAAGAGTTTAATATCAAGCACGCCATTTGTTTTGTGAAGGATTCTTGGGCTGAAGTTACACAGACATGTTTGAATGGGGCATGGAAGGAGCTTAGCCCAGAACTAGCATACTCATTCCAGGGGTTTGACCTCAGTGATAGGCTTTCAGAGACGAAGCTTGAGTGCATTTAGCTGGCACAACTTGTAGGATACTTCGACGCTGTTGAGGATGTGGATGCCCTGCTTAATTCCCACACATAGGAGTTGGCTGCCAAGGATTTGGATGACGTGGAAGCTCAGTGACAACGTGAGGAGGAGGAGGAAGAGAAGTTAGCAGCCACACTTCATGGGAGCCCCATGAAAACACTCAATGTGAAGGACTTGGTTCAAAATTTTTAATCATCTGGAGAATGCCTTGGATATTTTAGATAAAAAAAGATCCTAATGTAGAGCATGCAGGATTGACATACCGAAGGGTTATGCAAGATACTGCCTGCTATAATGAACTCTTGCAAGAAGAGAGGAGTGTTGCGTGGCAGGCAACTCTTCATGCCTACTTTTCATCCAAAACCAGTGATTCTGATGACCCTCCACCCAGCACATCTAAGCAACATGAACCCCAACCACAACCAGGGGTCAGCTCTTGCACTTCCATCTCCTCTTCTCCCTCTCCTAGTGCTTAAGTCACCTGTTCATCGCCACCACACACATTCCAGTATGCCTGTTGCCCACCGTATATCGAGTGATTAATTTGTTTATTTTTTTATTATCAGTATATCTTTATTACTGTTTATTTATTCTTAGCTTACTTACATACGTATTTCAGCTTCCTAATGTACTTGTAAAATATGCTTAACCAGCGCGTTTATACACACCTGTGGAACATAACCATACCTATTAACATTACTCCTTATGGAAATATACTCTTTAAATTAAGCAAAATATGAATTACTTGAGCCTTTTGAGAACCTATTCTCAAGTAAAAAAAGAAGAGACTGTATATACAGAATTAAAGTATTAATAAGTCTCTGAGGGGTAAATTTTAAATTTTCTTATACGCCAGGTTTTTGTAGGCTAATGAATAGGAGTGTAGAAACAATATTAACTGTGAAAATTAAAAATTCTCTGTAATACATTTCTCATTATTGTCCACGTAATAATTCAGAATCTCAGGAAACATTCACTCGTATATGTATCGTTAATATGTTAAATGGTATAGGAACCTAAAAGTACTGTACTCCTTTATATTATATGGAATCTCTATTAAACAAATACAGCTGCAGCAGATGCTCCAATGGTTAGCACAAAGCCTATAATTCCCTATATGTGAAAACATCAAGCTACTTCTATATTGCTAACTGTTGTCAGTTACTAACTGTGAAAAGGGATATAGGGCTATGTTAGGACGTTGCAAAAATTGTGGTCTTTAGATGATGAAGGAGGTAAAGGATTCAAGTAATGAGCAAAAGGACAAGATAAAGCAATGATCAACTCCGTCACACCAAACAAGTCTCTATACACTAAGACAAGTACTTTGTTAAGTTCCTATGGTCTCAGAGTAACAAGCAGTGCTCTCCTTCTGCATTAGTTTCTCATTTCTCAGTTCTCTAGCTGGATGGCCCACCTGGTATCCTTTGTTTGTTATGGTGTTCCAATAAGCCTCTACTTTTGTTGCTACAATAAGTAGGTGTCAAAATAATGGGGTTTTGGGTTGAAAAAAAAAATGCTTCTCATACTAGCTATGGTGCTTTCAATTTTGAAATCTAAGAATATCTTTGGTTGTTGTAGCAGTGACACAAAATATGTGTGAATTGCTGAAGTGATCACTGAACAAATGTATGTTGATGGCTGAGGGTGCAAATGAAATACTATCTTCTCAAGATTTGAATTATAATTTGCATATCTTCAAGTGTGTTAAAGAGTGAGGAACAAATACTAATACAGTACATGTAATGTAAGTATTTCAAGAAAATAAAGAAAAGACACAAAGGAAATCATCATAAGCTCAACCTCAACAGACTGTTTAAAGAAAAACATTTAATGCTGGTTATCCTATATGAAAATAACATAAGATACACTCACCATGTTTTCCGTTTTATCCATTTAGAATCCTCAAAATAAGAGATGCTGTATAAAATCAAGCACATCAACAGCGTACACATTTTGAAAACTTGTCAGCAGCATTAAATGGAGATTGCCGCTCTTGTTATTCATTACGCAAGACTTCAGAGAGAGCCATCATCTGCAACCAATTTCGATACATTAATTTCAGTTAACAATGTACATCCGGATAAGAGCAAAAATTAACACTTTACACGTTCTTGTATAAGGTAGGAGGTTTGTTTGGTAAAGGAATATATTAAGTAATAATAGCATGTCACATGAATGTATGAAAATATAGATTAGAATAAGTATAAAAGATATAAACTGCTGTTATATAGTGCTATGAAAACTAATCACACATTTTATGAGACACACATACTTAATATCATTTAATATCTTTACCTTAAATGAAAAGGGTGATCAACACTGTGAAGTGAACACAAATAGTGACAAAACCGACCCGCATAACCCCTAATTCTAGGACTCTTATAGATCTGATAATAACAAATAAAGTGGAAAGTATACCCTATTGGGACGTAGTTCCCTGCCCAATTGCAGACCATGAGCTGAACATTGCTATGCTAAACATAAACAAGCCCAAAAGGAAGCCTCTCTTCAAGACATTCCGGTGTCTAAAAATTACTCCCCTGATATCTTTTGTGAAACATTACAACAACACAAATGTACTTAATAGAATTAAATACACAGATAACGTTGATTTGCAGGTTGAAATTCTAACAAAAGTCTTCCTTGAATGCTTAGATAGTTGTGCACCCATTGTAACAAGAAAATAACCTGCCCCTCAGCCCCCTGGCTAACTAATGACATCAAAGAGGCAATGCAAATCAAAAATCAAATACAAAAAGAGCTAAAAATGAATAGATATGATATGACTCTCCGAGAACGTTATAAAACAGAAAAGAAACGTGTCAGATCTCTCATCAGTGTAAGTAAAAAAGACTTTTACAAAAAACAATTTCATGACTAGACATGATACAGCAGCAACATGGAAAGTGATAAGAAGCATGATACAAAATGAAAAGAGTACCTCAGAAAGTTATGAAAATATTATGGAGTTGAAAGACAAAGCGGAAAACTTTATTAACTATTTTGCTAACGTTGGCAAAAATACATATGAAAAAACTCAAGAAAAGAGAGTACTTCAAGATAAATCCTATCGATTGTGCTACACTAAATCTTACCATAAAGAGCCTAAGAAACTCTGGCTCTTATGGTTCAGATGGTATACCATTTCAGTTCATCAAAGATGCTCTACCCATGATTGCATCCTATATTCTAACTATTATGAACACGTCCATTGTTACTAAAAAGTTTCCTGACTCTTGGAAAATATCACATGTAATACTTCTGCATAAAAAGGGGGACAGAGAAGATGTGACAAACTATCGTTCCATTTCCCTGCTACCCATTTTCTCTAAAATATTAGAAAAAATTGTTGCATGCCAACTTATGTCATATTTAGAGTCAAATAGACTGTTAACGATTAACCAACATGGTTTCAGACCAAAACTCTCGACGGAAACTGCACTGCTTAAAGTTACGAATAGTATCTATAATAATATAGATATGAAAAAAATATCTCTGCTTGTATTATTGGACTTATCAAAAGCCTTCGACAGTGTAAACCATGAAATTCTTTTAAGTAAATGTACTAACTTAAATATTGATCCAAGCTGGTTTAGCGAGTATCTATCTAATCGTAAACAGTCTATACGTCTTGACAACATTATCTCTGTGCCAAAAAATGTATCATTTGGTGTTCCACAGGGATCAGTACTTGGTCCTATCCTCTTCTCCATTTACGTAAATGATCTATTTTCTTTCATTTCTGACTGTCTAGTTGAACAATATGCAGATGACACTCAACTACTCCTTAGTGGTGATATTAATAATCTCCCAGAGCTAACTTTAAGAGCAGAAAACACTCTGTTAAAAATTAAAACCTATTTCCAATAAATTGGGCTGTTAATTAACGAAAGTAAAACACAGTGCATATTTATTGGTTCAAGGTTCCACGTAGCACAAATTCCAGAAAACACAACAATTAACTTTTGCGACAATATTATCACACATAGCAAAACAGTCAAAAACCTAGGAATTCACTTTGATAACCACATGTTGTTTGATTCCCACATAGATAAAGTATGCAAAAAGGTTACAGGAACATTAATGTACTTATCACGTATAAAAGACAATTTTGAGACTACCACTCGAATAACTGTTGTTGAATCTCTAGCTCTAAGTCACATTAATTACTGCACAACTGTTTGGGGAGCTATCACTAAGACTCAGATAAATAGAATACAGAAGCTTATTAATTTTGCAGCTCGAGTTACCCTGGGAGGAATAAGAAAATATGACCACATCACACCAGCTCTCAATAAACTTGGGTGGCTGCGGGCAGAAAACAAGGTCGCTTGTGCTATTTATGTTTTTGTATTAAAAATTTTGGACCATCATTATCCTAGCTGGCTATTTGATTTAATAACAATCAGGGATATAAGGGGAACCAACACAAGACAGAGCAGTGAGCTCTTTATTCACAGAACAAACACAGAAGCAGGTTCAAAGATGATCACTATCAAAGGGCCAACACTCTGGAATAATATTCCAGAGCATCTTAAAAATGCATCCTCCTTCAAAGTTTTCAAAGGCAAACTATATAGTTTTCTTTTGGACAAATAGTTGCTGCTCATTAAGAACTAATTATTCTCATTGCAAGGAAAACAAATATGGAAATGATGCCAATAATAACGATCCTGTATCTAGTGTCATACTTACTACTTTATTATTAACATTATTGTTAACATTTTTATTACAGCATTATTATTTTCTATGAAAGCTACATTTAATTTAACTATATGTATTACCCTCTTATTTATTAGTTTAATTACATGTCTACTTATAAGTTACTATTAATGTTGAGTAACCACTGTACAAAATGGAAATAAATGGTTTGTTTGTTTGTGTTAAAGTAAAGAGAATGCAGTTGTGTCACTTTATATTATATTAAAACTTGCAAAACAAGTCTAAATTTTTATAAAACCTTCATTCCTCTTTCAGCCATTCTATAAGACACAAGAGTAAAGTCTGATAGTCTTTAACAAATAAAGTTCTATGGCCATATCCAAATTTATGCTGATGCTATCATGAATCAAACAAGAGATAATCATGCTAACTACACAGTATTTACCACTTTAAGTCATAGGAAGCACACATATCTTTTTATGTTTATTATTTGCATTACACCTAACAGGAGGAAGCTGAAGTGACGATCATTTCAAAGCTTTTACCTGTAGTTGTATCCTGCAAATGAGATAGGAGTTACAGTTTTCAACTTTGAGGAAAGGAATTCTGTTACAGAATTAGGATCAAGAGTCAATGGTGGAGATGTGTGTTACAGCCCACCCTCCGGATACCTTCTCTACCAAGTCTACTTCCATTACACAAGGTGAAAAGTTACTAAATGCTTTAACTTTTTTTTTTTTTCTATTGCTGTCGTTGTTACTGGTTTTTCCTATACTGTCTGGCTATCAAGCTCTCAGAGAGTGTATGGTGTGTTATTGCCATGAGTGGAAGCGTGAGTTGCAGTCTTCCATAATGCATATAATTGTATGAGGAGATCTGTTACATCTTGGATAAGCATCAGTGATGGGGTCTTCCAGTCTCTTCTGAGTTATTAGAATGGCTGGGTGGTGACTACGATGCAGTTTAGCCAAGTGGATTTTGTCCTCATGAGGAAAGAAGGATGGAAGGCTATGCATGCAGCTGTATGCTGTCACTGAGTTAATATATGGAGCACCGAGTTGAGTACGTAGGGATATGATTGTGCAGGCTGCCTCAGGGTGGATAGGAAGGATTCAATGTACCTTGATGTGCGAGGGTGTTATGACACAGCACTTGTGCGCTTTTATATCAAAATTGACTTCATGATAATATGGTCTTTGACTTTGAGGAATTTAGATTGTTTGTGTAAGCGATCAATAGGTGTAGAAGTTGTGTAGCCTGTGATTAATTATAGGGCTTTGTTCTGTATAGCATAGGGTAATATGGTGCGCTTTACTAAGAAGTCGAAGCAAGATTTGCATAGTCCTTCACTGAGTACTGTCATAGTGAATTTTTTGTTGTGTCCCAATGTTATATGGGTAAGAGGCCTGAAGGTAATAAGTCTAGGTGTCAGTTTGTTTTTAATCTTTGTAACATGCTTAAATGACACTATTCATCGTGTGCTATACCAAGAATTTAGGGTGATATTTACAGTGATGCGTGGATTATAATGGTGTTCTGCTGTACAGTTTGTGAGGGGTGTAACTTTGGGTTTGGTTGGAGCTATTTCAATTCTATTTTTGGAAGACCATGCATGTAGTGTGGTGAGGTAGGACTGGATGAGGTCTGCAGCTGTTTGCATTTTGATGTGTACGTGTGAATTCTGTGTCTTCTGCACAAGAAGCTATAGGTACATGGATTGAGTGAAGAGTGGGCAGATCAAACATGTATAAGTTAGTGTGAGAGTGGTAAAACATATCCTTGAGAGACTATGTATGTAAATTTTATGATGCTTAATAAATGACCAGTAAATGATACATGTACAAACCTGTCTGCGAGGTAGTTAGGCAGCCATCTTTCATGTGTTATTATATATATACGCACTGAAAGTTTTATTTGTTAGGTTATGGTGGGGAATAGCAATAAATGCCTTACTAATGTCTAATGTGATAAAAAGAGTCCGATGGCGTGGAATACCAGCATTAATGCCATAAAAAGTTTAGTGTCAGGTCTGTGAGAAGGGTGTCTGTGGAGCTTAAAACTCTGAAGCCATGTTGTGATAGCGCTAAGGGAATGTGAGACGTAATTTATTGCAGTATTAATTGTTCGATGACTTTAGAGGGAGTGCAGAGTAGTTTATTGGGACTATGTGACGAGGTTAGCATGGGGCTTTTGCTGGGTTCTGGGATTGCGATAATGATACTGTGCTGTCAGATCTTGGGTATTGTTTTGTGTGAGTAGCTGTAGTTTAATATGTTAGCAGGTGCTGAGAGATGAATGTATAAGATTGCTGATGATGTGCTTTGTTTGATGGTTGGAAAAATGTGACAGTCTGGTTCTATAGGGATCTGTCTCTTATATCTGAGGACGAATCAGTCATCACAATGAAGGTGGAGATGACTGACATAAGAGAAATGTTCGATGAGGGAATTTGCACATCATTGTTTGAGGTCATAGTTTGTTATTGTCTACGCAGCATGTTATTATTTTGTTCAATGAAGTTAACGGGTTTGTGTACAAGAGTAGTATGTCCAAAAAAAACGATGCCCCTATCTTATCTAATGATAGACAAATTATTAAATGTGGGAGTTCTACACAGTTTTTTTTGCAAGATGGAACTGTGTATACTTTTTTGTGTAATGACGAGCCTGAGTTCTTGTTTTTAGATGTTTATGCATCTATGTTAACTCGTAAAGTATTGATGTTGTGTGTGCAGCATGTATTAAGTGCTGCTGCAAGGGGTTAGGAGGAGGTGTAGGTGGGGGAGAGGCTGAAGGAGATGGTCGTAATTATGATGACGGTTGATGTGAGGGTTGGGGTGCTGGGATGTTGATGGAGTGGAAACGTTTGCAGTTCACTCCCCAGAACTGCAAATCAGAATAGGAGGCCAACCATCCCATATGTAATTACCTCGGGGTAGGCTGTATGTCACTTTCTATAAACTCATTCTATCTCTTACACACCTCTCATCCTAATGGATATGACAGATTCTCATGGACGGGGTGTAATACGCCCAGAACCTGCAGCAAAGAAAATAGCTTGAGAACCACAAAAAAACAATCCAATATCTAATTGCAGCCAAACCTAATCTTTAAGTAATACATTAACATATAAAGTCTAGAGAGAAAATGAATTTTTACCATTGAACTATAGTCTGGGTAGAAGAGTGTACCCGTATCAATACTATATTGACTTGGATATCTCAGAAACTAAAAATTTCTCATGGCATATGCTTATTTTCACACCAACTAGGAAAACGAAAATAAAATAAATTAAAGAAATGTCTAAATCCACGAAAACACAATATCAAATACCAATACTAAACTGGGAATGAACTAACCTAGCCTAAATATTTATTCTCCAGTGGAAAAGAATATAAAAAATACATTTAAAAAATAACTACACCAATATATATATATATATATATATATATATATATATATATATATATATATATATATATATATATATATATATATATATATATATATATATATATATATATATATATATAAACGACTTGATCATTGTTTTCAATGAATTTCTTCCAGAAATTCCTAGTGTATACGGTATGTTGATTTTCCTCATCATCAATACTAGGTAAGAGCTTGGGAAATTGGGATTCTGGGTTGGTAAAAAGATACAAGTACTAGCAATATCTGAGTAAAACGATAATGCAATAACGTAAAACTGAAACAAAAAATAGAAAAGGAAAAACATAAAGTCAATTATCAGATCATTCCTTTCCTAATCAGTACTGAGGGAGTGTGGGACTTTGAGGGTTTAGGGTAGGTAAAAATTTATGAGTGATATGAAAATACACATACTAAAAACAATAAAAAACAAAAAATGCCAGATATGGATATCTAAATGCAACGAAAATGTAAATACTTAGAATGATAAACACACTTGAAAACAATTCCCAACTAAGGCTTCGTTCCCCCAGACCCCATTTAACTAATCTATCCAAAGTAAATTGACATAAATAAACGAAAACTGTACATATATAATATAAAAATCTACAATACCATAGCTAACATTTTTATTAAAATGCAGAAACCATGGCTCTCTTCCATATTGTCATTCATAATAGGAGAGAAAAATATGATTTCCAAACCGCCAACAAAATTTGCTTGGACATATCTGTATACTGTATTCATTAGTTTTCTTAACCAAAATATAATCCAAATTGGATGAAACAAAATAAGAGACTAAATATTAAGAAGTTACACAGAAGTATTCCTGATACTGATGAATTTAGCAACGTTGCCTCTATATTGGCCGTGCTTTCTTTTTTCTTTTCTACTGGTCTGGTCTGTTCTTCTTTTACTGTCTTTGTTTCCACAGCTCTTCAACCATATTCTGCTTTTTTATATCTTCTTCCTCTGTAGAGGATTCAAACAGTGGCATATCCTCCACTGTTGTGTTTTCTGTAGCTCCATATCTTCTTCTGGTCTCTTGTAATGCCAATTGGCATTTTTATAATGAAATGTTCCAATGTTTCTTCCTCCTCTAATTCACATATATCACATTTTCCATCTTCTCCATTGAATGTTTTTCTCCATTTCAATTGTAGAGAGTTGGACCTGCATCTGAACATCAATATTGATTTGTAAGTTATCATACATCTCCTCTTCCTTTATATTCTTCTTAATTCTTCGGTATATATAATCCCCTTTTCAGTATTTATTTCCCACAAAAAGTCAAATTTTTTTTCTTTGACTCAGCCACCCTCCTTATAAGGGGGAATATGGCTTTGGTATATGGATGGATAGTATTCAAGGTAGATTTTTTCTCCATATTCCTTCTCCTTTCCCCATTTTCTGATTTTCTTTTTGATATTTTCCTATTTCATTTCCTTTAATTCTTGCCTTCCCCTGATATTTACCTTCACATATGTTTCCTATTAAACTCCATCTCTGTTAATATATCGTGTAGCAACTAATTTATTCCTTCTAAAATGTGTCTTGCATATCTTATTTTATTTCTCATGTCTCTTTCTCCCATCAAAAACCTATTTTATCCCCCGTAACGCTTCTACAGCTACATATCCTGGTGCTCCCAGTATAAGCCTCCAACCCATATTTTCTATCCTTTGCATTTTTTATGCTCCTTCTTACTCCAGACCACTACTCCCTCTCCCATCAGAATACCAGATACTACCACAGTGTTCCAATAGGTCTTACCAATGAGTATCCTATGACATGACCTTGCTATCACTGAGAAGGTTAATCCTGACATTTTTCTTGCGGTTTCTATTTTGTCTAGTTCGTGACCTGTCATATGTATTTTCTTTCCTGTTATTTTCACTCCTAAGTATCTTATTTCTGTCACCACACTGATACCTCTTATGCTGTCTGGTTTTACATTGTTTTTTATTTATGATCATACAATGGCTTTTTTATTTATTTATGCTCAGGCCACGACTTCCAGATACCTCCATTAGTAGAATTCCTATTATGATGTGTTAAATTATGTTTTGATTCACAGTAAGGTGACGAAAAAAGAAGTGTTAAACTTCAGGAAAAGACAAACTCTCCTACAACAAAATATAGCGAAATAGTAAACTTAGGGAAAAGAAAAACTCTCCTGCATCAAAATATAAGTGAAAATTAAAATTAGATTGATGAAAAAATAATATAAATGCTTTGCTATCTAAATTAGAGAGATACTCTCAAAACATGAAATAAGAAGGTGGGGAAAAATGTATATTAATAATTAGTGTCTCTGGGAGTTCAGCTTTATACGTATTTCACTAATTGAAACAGATTTTTTAAAGCTATTTCTCATACTGGACAGTCATTATTCTTCTTGCAAGATGATTTCAAAATAAAGATAAAAATTAACATACATTTCGCAAACAATTTTATTTAGATATGAGAAAGTCCGATAACGCGTTTAGGAATTATGGTGATTGTGTGTCGGCATTTTAATATACATAAAACAATAATAATAATAATAATAATAATCTTTATTTCCATTTCAATACAATGGGTATTCGTCAGCCAGGGCAAGCCCCAACCCGACACTGTGGTGTCCAAACACAGCAGTTCCTGCCAGTAAACAGCTTAAACTCTCGGTCTTGGACGGGAACCGATCTTTCGACCTCGTGAATGCGAAGCCAGCGCGTTACCACTGTACTAGCCAGTGGTCATATATTTCAATAAATCATGCATAAACTATGGCCGTAAGCCAACGATTATAGAGGTGAAGAATCAACGCACACACCCATCTATAAAGAAGCTAATTAACATTATTAGACACAGAAGTACTAGAACTAATTACAGTTTGTTCACTCTCCTCAGAGTCAGACACTGCTCTCAGCAGCTAAGCTGGTTTCAGCCTGTCTACAGAGGCAGTGGTTAAATCTCTTGAATTTTGTCTTAAAATGAAATATTTAGCACTACGCCATGTGAACAAGTCTCAAAATTCTGAGGAACATATAGCTTGCTGGAGTATTTGTTCCGATTTTTCGTCAAGGACTCCCTTTTCAACGAAGGGCTAGGACGGTTGCCTTCTTGCGAAGGACTTGTTTTGGCAGATGTAATCGTTACCCTGAGTGCATGCCCTTGCTATCCTCAGACCGTGACGGAGCGTGAACCCTCTACCTGACGCCTCAGAGTCGCGGACGCTACCCCTTGAGCCACGGTGAGTACAGTTTGCTGGATAATGCATGATGGTAAAAAGAGAACATTCAGAAAAATCTTAATATTCACATATTTCTCACTAATTTTGATAAAGTTTCTTTTTGTTGGGTTTAAGTGGGCTCTTGAGAAATAATCACGAGTTTTGGAATACTTAGCATACTGCCACTTACCAAGGTAAAAGGGGAAACTCCAGACTCATTAGGAATACATAACAAACTCAAAAACACTATTGTCAAGGAAACAAGCCAATCATCTTTACTAGCCATCAAAGATGCCTTTAAGATATGATGGGTTCTTTCAATCATACCATTAGATTAGGGGTGATGTGAAGTAGTTCGTAGTCTATGATATTCAATAATAGAGGTAAGCTGATGAAATAAAGGACATTCAATTTTTGGACCTCTATCTACGAAAAAATACAAGGGCACTCCAAAACAAGACACCCAACCATTAATGAAAGCAAAAGCTACTGTTGCAGCAGATATATCAAGGAATGATACTATTTCTAACCACCTTGTAGTTCTCTCTATACAAGTAAAATCATACTACTCCGGTGCTGTAAAAGTTTGTCCAAAAATTTTACTAGGAGGAAAAGGGCCAGTCTTATCTAAGTGGACAGACTCAAATCTCCCAAAAGGTGCTGTAAAATTAGCAATAGACTCACGAGTATGACGATGTATCTTGGTTTGTTGGCAGGATGTACACTGCTTAGTCCAGTTTCTAAAATCAATATCCATACTGAGTCAAAAGTACCCAGCTTTGATGAGACGTACTGTTGCTTTGATCCCAGGATGTGAAATATTATGTAAAGTTGAAAAACTGATTTGCGACTAAATAAGGGGAGAATGGGTCTTGGATGAGGTGTTGCAGTAGAAGTCATGATATTGTAATTCAAAAGGTTTTAATCTATTTCTGTAATCAAGAACTATATCAGTGTCCTGGATCTCAAGTATGCAAACTAGATTATTCATATCCACGGAGACAGCATATACAGGTATCTATCTAGAAAGACAATCAGCCACGACATTGTCTTCACCCTTTATGTGTGACACATCAGATACGTATTCAGAGATTAAGGACTGACTTTGCTGTATGAGGATTTTAATGCAAAAACTAGAGGTTTATGATCTGTAAACAATATAGTATTTCGTCTATCAGTAATGCAGTTAAGTTTTAGCATAGACAGATATGCAGCAAGCAGAACTATGTCAACGGTTGAATAGCATTTCTGAGCTGATGATAGTTTTTTTTTTAGTAAAGAATTATATAGGAACAAGGTTTCCTCCATGGGGTTGATGTACTGCAGCTTTAGTACCAACTTGGGAAAAATTAGCCACAAGTTGCAGTGGAGAATTATTAAGGATTGAAAAATATGCAAAGGTGCAAGCATTGTAAAAGGACTCTTTAGCATTTAAGGATGCAGACATTGTAAAGGGATTCTTTAGCATTTATAAAAGCATCTTCAGCTTCTGGATTCCATTTAAGTTCTTTAGATTTATGTTGCAACCTAATGAGTTAAGTCAAAGGGTAATAAACTATAACAAAATGGCGGAACTATTCCCTTATAAAAATACAACATTTGCAATAAACCTATGTAAAGCAGAGAAATCATTAGGCTTAGCAAAACTGACAATATCAGATTGTTTATGAAGAACAGGTTTTATACCTTTTGA
>JAXCGZ010009562.1:60000-70000 GCA_037179515.1 Halocaridina rubra
CCACAACAACCACAACAAGAACATAAAAAAACAATAAGATAAAAGAAACAAAATCAACAAAAACAAAACAACAACCACAACAATAACAAAACGTTAACCGCATCAACAAAATATGACAATTAAAAAAGAATATAGCAACAACACTAACTAAATATGGCATTAAACATTTACAACAATAATAACTGAGGAAATTAAAATTGACAAATACTACAACTTTAATAACATCATAACAAAAAAAAAACACAATTAAAAAAACAAAAACAAGTTAACAACTTCAAAACAATGATAACAAATACAAAAAGACAAAACCCTCCTCTAATACCAACAACAATAAATACAACCAATACCAAACACGACAGAATAAAAAACTCAGGAGTAACAGTTATTTTTACAAAACTTGAATAAACTCATGTTTCCACACCGAGTTGGAACCTCATAATTTAATTAACATAAAAAAGTGTTTAAAATAATTGCTAAACGCATTTATATAAATAACACGCAATGAAAATTAAACTTATTAATGTACTTGTCATGTAAAAAATATATTACATCATTTGATGATTTGACCTTCTATTCATTAATAAGTCTATTTGTATATCTATGTATTAATTTTTTAGTTATTTTTCTATTATAGGAAAAAGGTTTGCGGGTACATTGCTGATGGTATATATATATATATATATATATATATATATATATATATATATATATATATATATATATATATATATATATATATATATGTATGTATGTATGTGTGTGTGTGTATGTGTGTGTGTGTGTGTACAAGAGTATTTATATATGTGCAAATACGCTTATGCGTTTTCATGTGTCTGTATATGTGCATTTGTTTGCATGTGTGTTGCAATGTACGTGTGGAAATGCATGCATATATATATATATATATATATAATATATATATATATATATATATATATATATATATATATATATATATATATATATATATATAGAGAGAGAGAGAGAGAGAGAGAGAGGAGAAGAGAGAAGAGAGAGAGAGAGAGAGAGAGAGAGAGAGAGAGAGAGAGAGAGAGAGTGAGAGAGAGAGAGAGAGAGAAAATGTTGCTTGTTAGCCTTATAGTGTTTCATGATATTTCCAATAATTTACTGAAACTGAAAATAAATGTGAAAAATATATTAAATAAAATATAACAGTTTTACTAAAAAATTCTATATTTTTTTCTTACGGTTAGTAAAAAAAACTTTCTTAAACAAGTATAATATTTTTGTTATCTCTATATACGAATTCTGTGCACGTATCAAGACATAAGCACCTTATAAAATACCAAGACAATATAATTTCCTTAAGAGACCATCACGTTTACGGTCTGTGCGCACACACACACACGTAAGAAAACTTCTTCGCAGGATGTAAGGAAATACTTTTTCAGTGTAAGAGTAGTTGATAATTGGAATTCGCTAAGCGAGGAGGTAGTTAATGCTATCTCAATCCATAGTTTTAAGGACAGGTATGATAAGTATCACTAAGTATAAAATGGAACTGATCAGGAGACGGGAAGATACGAGCTTTGGGCTCTTTCCCGTAAACACAATTAGGTAATCACAATTAGGTAATCACACACGCACACACACACACACACACGACCGGCTCTAGAACTATAGGTCATAGTTTGAAGCTTCGTAAGAAAGCTTCTCTGCATATGTAAGGAAGTACGTTTTTAGTGTAAGAGTAGTTGATGATTGGAATTCGCTAAGCGAAGAGGTAGTTAATGCTAAATCAATCCATAGTTTTAAGAACAAGTATGATAAGTATCACTAAGTAAAAAATGGAACCGATCAGGACACGGGAAATTACGAGCTTTGGGTTCTTTCCCATAAGCACAATTAGGTAATCACACACATACACAAATAAAGATATATCTCACAAGAATGCTCCGCATAGAGATCTAAGGGATTTGGCCAAGTCAAAGCAAACCTTGATTCTTTGCAGGAGGAAAATAAAAAGAAGGGAGTCCCAGTCCCCTTGCTCCACACCATTTAGTAGACTTTAACGTTGCGCAAGAGAACAGTGAGGTGCTATAATTGTACGCGACCCCTACGGAGATAAAGAGGAAAATGCAGATTAACAGGGAAGAGGTGAAGGGACTATGGGAGGCAGAGGACATTCACAGGTCATATTCACATCCTGTAATACTCTCCCTTAACACATACATTCATATACAAAGGCCGCAATCCTCTCTGTAAGGGGGTGGCAGAGTCAAAGGACACAATTATATACACGTACATAGAAATAAGCATCACAATAAACGCAATGCACTCATAGAAAAACACGTATTCTCACAAGTATATTTTATTGTTCATTGTGATCATTCCACGCTTACGTACCGAGGAATAAATACTGAAACTGAGCACGTGATGTTTTTATATTCTTGAAGACGCACACACGGATATACATATTCCACATAAGGAAACATAAATAATATCTCTAAATCTTTTCCAGAACACGTGTAGGTAGAGCAATAAGAACCTTAATATAGCACCTAACGTTTTCATTTCTCTAAGACATACCCATATGCTTTCAACGTTTACACCTATCAACGTTTATCTCATAAGCATGCTTTATTGTCATGTCTTCCAGGAATAAGTACAACTAAAGCACAATACTTTTCATAGTTCTTAAAATACACCCACGTGTTCACTTATTTATCTCTAGCAACATTTTATGACATCTAATAATCTCTCCATGAATACGTACAGAGAAATACTTTTTCCCGTATTCATATGCCACAATTATTCCCCTTAATGGGGGTGAACACATAAAGGTCGGAACGCATGATAACCTTCCTAAGGCCTTGGCGTGGGCTAAAATACCAGTTTGTCACTTCCTAAGTCAAGGGTTCTAACCACTGCGCTACCCTGGTGCCACGTACAGAAAAATAATTACTTCAGTTTTCAAATCCTTAAATAAAAACTCACGTATTTCTCGAAAGTATATGCTCATAGGGGAATGCCGTAGCGCAACCAGTAGAGAGCTCGTTTCGGGAGGTGACGGCCCAGCGTTCAAGCCCACAAATGAACGACTAGTCACTCTCTGTCCATCTCCAAATAGAGACTAACAGTAACATATGAAACGTAAAAAAAAAGGGGGGGAGGCAATATTTCCCAAAACACGTACACGGAAATAAAATACACAATAAAACGCGACACGTTTTCATATATACATGAAGCTATCACGTATTCTGGCTCTGAAGGTATGTATTCTGGCACATCCCTCGTAAATAGGTAAAAGCACAGCCCAGGTCAGCACTTTCCTCCTCCTCCTCCTCCTCCTCCTCCTCCTCCTCCTTCTTCTTCTTCTTCTTCTTCTTCTTCTTCTTCTTCTTCTTCTTCTTCTTCTTCTTCTTCTTCTTCTTCTTCTTCTTCTTCTTCTTCTTCTTCTACATTTTCTCTTTTTTTTCCCCTTAATTTAATAATTGTTAGTATCATTATTGTTGTTGTTGTTGTTGTTGGTTATTATTATTATTATTATTATTATTATTATTATTATTATTATTATTATTATTATTATTATTATTATTATTATTATTATTATTATTATTATTATTATAATTTCTTCTTCTTCTTCTTCTTCTTCTTCTTCTTCTTCTTCTTCTTCTTCTTCTTCTTCTTCTTCTTCTTCTTCTTCTTCTTATTATTATTATTATTATTATTATTATTATTATTATTATTATTATTATTATTATTATTATTATTATTATTATTATTATTATTATTATTTCTTCTTCTTCTTCTTCTTCTTCTTCTTCGTCTTATTATTATTATTATTATTATTATTATTATTATTATTATTATTATTATTATTATTATTATTATTATTATTATTATTATTATTATTATTATCCCACTTACCTTCAAATAAGATAGTCTACAGAACTTGCAAAACAAATAAACTTAATAATTAAGTTTATGAAATAAGTGGCTAATGAAATTCAATACCTCAAAATGTAAGGTAATGAGAATGGGTACAAGTGCAAGAAGGCCCAAGCTTGACTACTCGGTGGCTGGAGTACAACTTCAAGAGACAGAAAATGAGAGAGATCTAGGAGGAAACATACTGGCAGATTTGTCTCCAGAAATACATATAAATGGCGTAGTAAGGGCAGCATATGCATTCTTATCAAATGTAAGGGTAGCCTTCAGGCACATGGACAAGGAAATGTTCAGAAATATTTATGTAACCTATGTGAGGCCAAAACTCGAATATGCAGCCCCCTTTTGGAATCCGCACTTGAAAAAGCACATAGCTAAGCTTGAAAAAGTTCAAAGACATGCCACGAAACTGGTGCCAGAAATACGCAATCTCGGTTATGATGAGAGGCTGAGGGAATTAGACTTGCCATCACTCGAAGCTAGAAGAGTAAGGGGGGATATGGTGACAGTCTTTAAATTCCTTCATGGGTATGATAGAGTGGATAGGGATCGATATTTCGATATGGCTGGCTCTAGAACTAGAGGTCATAGTTTGAAGCTTCGTAAGAAAACTTGTTTGCAGGATGTAAGGAAATACTTTTTCAGTGTAAGAGTAGTTGATAATTGGAATTCGCTAAGCGAGGAGGTAGTTAATGCTATCTCAATCCATAGTTTTAAGGACAGGTATGATAAGTATCACTAAGTCTAAAAATGGAACCGATCAGGAGACGGGAAGATACGAGCTTTGGGCTCTTTCCCGTAAACACAATTAGGTAATCACAATTAGGTAATCACAGATTTGTCTCCAGAAATACATATAAATGGCATAGTAAGGGCAGCATATGCATTCTTATCAAATGTAAGGGTAGCCTTCAGGCACATGGACAAGGAAATGTTCAGAAATATTTATGTAACCTATGTGAGGCCAAAACTCGAATATGCAGCCCCCTTTTGGAATCCGCACTTGAAAAAGCATATAGCTAAGCTTGAAAAAGTTCAAAGACATGCCACGAAACTGGTGCCAGAAAGACGCAGTCTCAGTTATGATGAGAGGCTGAGGGAATTAGACTTACCATCACTGGAAGCTAGAAGATTGAGGGGGATATGGTGACAGTCTTTAAATTCCTTCATGGTTATGATAGAGTGGATAGGGATTGATATTTTGATATGACAGGCTCTAGAACTAGAGGTCATGTCTGAAGCTTCGTAAGAAAACTTCTTTGCAGGATGTAAGGAAATACTTTTTCAGTGTAAGAGTAGTTGATAACTGGAATTGGCTAAGCGAGGAGGTAGTTAATGCTATCTCAATCAATAGTTTTAGGGACAGGTATGATAAGTATCACAAAGTCTAAAATGGAACCGATCAGGAGAAGGAAAGATACGAGCTTTGGGCTCTTTCCCGTAAACACAATTAGGTAATTACAATTAGGTAATTACACACACACATATATACATATATATATATATATATATATATATATATATATATATATATATATATATATATATATATATAATATATATTTATATATATATATATATATATATATATATATATATATATATATATATATATATATATATATATATATATATATATATATATATATATAAAGGAATAGATAATGTACATACTAAAAATGATATGTTATAAAAAACTGAGGTAAATTCCATTTTTCTTAATCATAAGATCTATATTACTACTTTAGCTACACTCGCCCTCCAGCACTCTACTCTGCTGAATAATTTTCTAAAAAGAAATTAAAACATCAAGGATATAGAAATAAAAAATAAAATACAGATATAAACTGTCGTCTCATTCTAGACAAATTCTCTTAAGATTACACTTACCTAGATTAAGTGTATTCGTAGAACGTGTTGAATGTCAAGTACAAGAATGTTTGTGGTGAGCTTGTGTGGACTTTAATATTGCATAGGTAGTTAAAAAGGGGTCGTGGCAGCTCAGTGGTAAAGTGTGCTATTCGAAAAGTACCTTATGGGGTCTCAATCCCACTGCGGGGCGTTAGAAAGGGAATCCAGCCTTCACTCCCAGCTCCAACAAGTCTATGGCCACCCCCATGCGAATGGGGATTAATTGTAACCTAAAACGCTGCATAGGCATCTGAAAAGAGGAAGGATTATTTGAATAGGAAGTGGGGCCGAAGAGTTAGTCTCAATAGGGCTGATTCATAGAAAATTTGTCCAAAAGAATTTCTTCTAAAAATTAAGCTAGTCAAAACAAGGCTAGGTCCACATATGTTAGTGTCAAAAGATTTCTCTCAAAAACAAGTTAGGACCCCAAAGAAGTTGACCATATGAGGTAGTCCCATTAAAGAACCAGTCCAAATATGCTAATTTCTAGAGTCAGTCCTTAAGAAAACTTATTAGAATTAACTAGTCCCGAAAAGAAACTAGCACATATAAGCTGGAGTTTAAAAGTAAATAATTAATCTTGCAACATTATTCTCACAGCAGTCTAGCAATTTAATAAATCAGATACAAGACTGAGGTATTATAAGGCATATTCTCTCTCGTCTGTGAAAGATTTAGTATTGTAATTTAGAGGATCAGATGTGAATTGTGTGTCATTATATGTAGTCACTGTGGCTCAAGCGGTAGCGTCCGCGACTCTGAGGCGTCAGGTCGAGGGTTCGCGCCCCGTCACGGTCTGAGGTTAGCAAGGGCATGCACTCAGGGTAACGATTACATCTGCCAAAACAAGTCCTTCGCAAGAAGGCAACCGTCCTAGCCCTTGGTTGAAAAGGGAGTCCGTGACGTAAAACTGGATTGATATGGTAAGTTCCTCCTCAGCTGTCAATTTTTTGATCAATATAATGTAGGTAGCTTTATATATTAATTTTCATTATAGTTACCTGGTGTAGTGGACGAAAATTTTGCTGAAACCAGAATTAATTTTAGTGCTTTCATAAACCTTCATATATTCCCAGTGGTTTAACTATGGGATAATTTTTTTTTATTTATATATGAATGGTGGTTTAATATTTGCTAGAGAAGAATTATGATTCTAGTATATATTTAGCTATTCTTAATGCTAAATTAAAAAAACCTAGTTGATAGATGATATCTAATCAGATGATTTGTGTTTATAAATTGAATCTTTCACTTTAATATCTCGGCAGAAAGAAACAGAAAATGAAAATGAGACAAGATAATGGTGATAATAGAAAAATGACAATTGAACGTTAAAGTGAAAATACTCGAATGATTTGGTAAACAGATAGAAATATGAGATAGAAATGGTGATAGAAAAGAAATGAAAAAAATACATTATATATATATTAAAAAGAAGACTAGAATAATTGGGTATACAAAGGAAGACAAATAAATTGGAAATTGTGAAAGAAAAAGAATAAAGATATTACTTGACTGATTTAGTAGAAAAAGAAATGCCAGACGAGATAGATTATTCTGACAGAAAAAAAAAATATCCAGAAATCACATATTAAGACAAAAATACTTGAATTATATAATAGAAAAAAACTATGAAATATGAAATAAAAGAGCGAAAGAGAACGAAGATACAGGTACTGTAGGCAAAGTGAAATAATTGAATGATCAGATATACATACATATACCTTGGCTGTTTCCCCCTTTAAAAATAAAGGTAAAACTAGTGAGGAAAAACATACTTATTATGGACTTATAGTCGAAAAATAGAGAAAAATTAAACTGAAAATAGTGTCACAAAAAGGATTTTACATTATTATTGAGGAACAAAAAATAAGAAAAATAATTAAAGTAAGTGAAAAATCGTGATGAAAACAAACATTATTATTGAAACTTATTAAGATGTAATATTTGCTATAAGGTAAAAAGCGAATGGTTAGTCAGAAAGAAAATGTAAAACAAACACGAAAAGAACTCATTTCATAGAAGGCTCACATGCGACTGTAAAATTTTTATAATGTTTAAAAATAAACTCTTATATATAAACAGTTTAGCAATTTATCAGAAGACGTCATTTTTATAGTGCTTAGCATTTTTTGGAATATTTTAATTCAAATTGCTTAGAAGTTTATCTGCAAAATAGTTACTAAAGTATTATTGCTTAATTTCGAATGAACATTCCTGTCTTAAGAGTTTCTAGAATTTAACTGAGACTCAAAAATCCTTATTATGAGAGTTTAGTAATTAAAGTTCCGGTTTTACGTCACGGACTCCCTTTTCAGCTAACGGCTAGGACGGTTGCCTTCTTGCGAAGAAATTTTTTTTGGCATATGAGAGCGTTACCCTGAGTGCATGCCCTCGCTAACCTCAGACCGTGACGGGGTGCCAACCCTCGACCTGACGCCTCAGAGTCGTGGACGCTACCGTTTGAGCCACGGTGACTACTAGTGTTTATTAATTAAATTTGAATGAATATTTCGGCTCTTGAGTGATTAGTGATTCAATTGGATGAAGATTCCACTCTTGGAGAATTCAGTAATTAATCTAGGAATCAGATTCCCATCTTAGAAAGCTTAGTGATCCAAGTGGAATGAAGTTTTCTGTCTTGGAATGTTTAATGATTCACCTGGAGTGAAGATTCCTGTATTTGTGTACTTCAAATTTAATCTGGAATGAGGATTCCTGTCTTCTAGTATTTAGTAAGCGATCTGGAATGGATATTCCCGTCTTCGAGTGTTTAGATATTCAACTGGAATGAAGATTCCAGTCTTGGAATATTACGTAATTAATCTGGAGAGCAGATTCCAGTCGTAGAAAATTTAGTTCCTCCAATGGAAAGAAGCTTTCTGTCTTGTCGAGTTTAGTGATTCACCTGGAATAAATATTCCTGGTTTGGAGTGTATGATTATTAATCTGAAATGCATATTCCTTGTTTTCGCATGCTCAGTAATCAATTTGGAATTGAGAATCCTGTATTTGAGTGTTAACAAATTAATTCTGAATAAATATTCCTGTCTTCGAATGTTTAGTTATCAATTTAGAATGAAGATTCCTGCCGTGGAGTGTTTAGTGTTGCAACTGGAATATTAAAGTGAAAAGTCATGGCTACTTTCAAGTGGGTGATGATGATGGTACATGTGATTCTCTTCAAAATATCTTATTCTTCTGGAATATCTGCGAAGGATGGTAAGCTTTTATTTTCACTTTTGTATTCAGTTTATGCGTGTTTCAACTTATGTATTTATAAAATTAGTTTTTTCTTCCTTTGATTGTTTTCACTGCTATTCTTATTCTTATTATCATAATAATAATAATAATAATAATAATAATAATAATAATAATAATAATAATAATAATAATAATTATTATCATTATAATAATAATAATAATAATAATAATAATAATAATAATAATAATAATTATTATTATTATTATTATTATTATTATTAATGTTGTTATTATTATTATTATTATTATTATTATTATTATTATTATTATTATTATTATTATTATTATTATTATTATTATTATTATAATAATCATTATAATAATTATCATTATTATTGTCATTATTATTATCATTATTATTATTATTATTATTATTATTATTATTATTATTATTATTATTATTATTATTATTATCCCCTTTTCAAAAGAGACCTCTCTGAAAAGACCTCTTCATTATCAAAGAGGAATCTGCTTTAGAATCAAATCAAATAAAATCAAATCAAAACATTTATTTCCATTTTGTACAATGGTTATTCAACATTAATAGTAACTTATAAGTAGACATGTAATTAAACTAATAAATAAGAGGGTTAGACATATAGTTAAATTAAATGTAGCTTTCATAGAAAATAATAATGCTGTAATAAAAATGTTAACAATAATGTTAATAATAAAGTAGTAAGTATGCCACTAGATACAGGATCGTTATTATCGGCATCATTTCCATATTTGTTTCCTTACAATGAGAATAATTAGTTCTTAATGAGCAGCAACTATTTGTCCAAAAGAAAACTATATAGTTTGCCTTTAAAAGCTGTGAAGGAGGATGCATTTTTAAGATGCTCTGGAATATTATTCCAGAGTGTTGGCCCTTTGATAGTGATCATCTTTGAACCTGCTTCTGTGTTTGTTC
>JAXCGZ010009562.1:75000-97500 GCA_037179515.1 Halocaridina rubra
CTAGATCTCTCTCATTTTCTGTCTCTTGAAGTTGTACTCCAGCCACCGAGTAGTCAAGCTTGGGCCTTCTTGCACTTGTACCCATTCTCATTACCTTACATTTTGAGGTATTGAATTTCATTAGCCACTTTTCTGACCACTCATGCAGATTATTTAGATCCTCCTGAAGTTCTCTACCATTGTTCTCGTTTTTTACTTTCTTCACAATCTTTGCATCATCTGCAAACATATTCATGAATGAATTTACAGACTCTGGTAGGTCATTTACATATACAAGGAACAAAAGTGGCCCTAAAACTGAACCCTGTGGAACTCCACTACTAACTCTTCTCCATTCAGACACTGAGTGTCTTACTCTAACCCTCTGTTCCCTTCCTTCTAAGTAAGCTTTTATCCATTCCAAGACATTTCCACCTATTCTAGCCATTGATTGCAGCTTCCTAATAAGTCTCCCATGTGGAACAGTGTCAAACGCTTTCTGGAAGTCTAGGAATATGCAATCTGCCCAGCCCTCTCTTTCCTGTAAGATTTGGCTTACCTCATCATAAAATTCTAATAAGTTTGTTACTGTTGATCTTCCTTCTCTGAAGCCATGTTGCCTCACTGACAAAAAGTTGAAGGATTCCAAGTGAAGAGAGATATGTTTCCTTAGTAGTTTCTCCATAAGTTTGCAAACTATGCTGGTCAAGGAAACTGGTCTATAGTTCAGAGCCGTATCCCTCCTTCCCTTTTTGAAGATAGGTATCACATTTGCTTGTTTCCAGCATCTTGGAATCTCCCCCGACTCCAGTGACTCCTTAAATATGATACTTAGTGCCACTGATATTGTGTTTGCGCATTTTTTAAGCACATGAGGGGATATGTCATCAGGACCTGTAGCTTTATGAACATCTAAATCCATCAGCGCTTTGCATACCTCTGTGGCTGTAAGGTTGATGTTCTCTAGTACCGGCCCTTGAGCTTCTATCACTGCAATCTGAGGGGGTGGGGTATTTTCTACTGTAAATACTGACTGAAACTCCTTGTTCAATTCTTTGCAGATCTCTTCGTCCGTCTCAGTGATGCTTCCATCCGCTCTATTTAGCCTTAAAACCTGTTCTTTTACCTTCAGTTTTCCTCTGATAAAGCTGTGGAAAAGCTTGGAATTTTCTTTAGCCTTCCTGGTGATGTCCCTCTCATAATCTCTCTCTGCCTCTCTCCTTTTACTTAGGTAGTCATTTCTTGCTCTTTTGTAGGTTTGCCAGGCATTTATGTTTTTTCTCCTCCTATACCTTTTCCAGCATTTGTCTCTCCACTCCTTAGCTCTTTTACACCCATTATCGAACCATTTCTCTCTGGCATGAATTACACCTACTTTGGTGACAGGTATGCAGCAATCTACTATCTTCCCATATTTCTCACAAAAGATGTCATACATTTCTTGTACAGATTTGTTGTAAAATAAGGTTCTCCAGTCAATAACTGCAAAAAGCTCATTCATTTTGATGTAATCTCCTTTCGGATAGTTCCTCCTCATGTCCTCAGTGCCTCTACTCTCAGGAAGAATGTCTTCAATGATATACTCCATCAACAACACACATTGGTCACTCTTTCCAATTGGTGGTTCATACTCAATATTTTCAATATCCAACACATTATCTGTGAACACCAGATCAAGTAGTGATGGCTCATCCCCACCCCTGGCTCTTGTTGGTTCCATTACATGTTGGTGTAGGAAATTCCCTTGTACGCAATCTAGGAATCTTGCCCCAAATGAGTCCTCACCACTGTGTGGGTCAAGATTTATCCAATCTATCTCTTTATGATTAAAGTCTCCCATAATCAAAATCCTACATTTTTTCTCCCGCGCCATGTTAACAACTGAGTTTATGACTTCAATCGTACCTCATAAACTTTCCTCATAAATTTCAAGCCTATTTTGGTTCCTTGGTGGGTTGTATACAACAGTTATTATAATGCTCTCTGACCCAGTATTTATGCGAGCAACAAGAAATTCCCTGAACTCACTTTCTATAGCCAAGTTTATTTCTTCAACTTGAATCCTCTCACTTATGAGCAGTGCTATCCCTCCACCAGTCCTCTCAGATCTTTCGACCCTTAGTATTCTGAAGCCCTTAGGAAAAACTGTGACACTGTTTATGTCCTCACTCAACTTAGTCTCTGTAATTGCTACTATATCTGCCTTACTGTTGTGAATCCTATCTTTTAATTCTACTGCCTTACCAGCTAAGCCATCAGCATTTGTGCATAACAATCTTAATGAGGCCCCATCCCCTGATCTTCTGTCATTATCTTCTTTATCTCCCCTTTGTCTGGAAGTATTCTGTAACGAAAATTTTTCTTCTCTTCTTCATTTCTTTCATCATTTAACCTTCTTGCCTCTTGCAACAAGTTTTTGATCTTTCCCATCTCTTCCTGTGTTCTGTATCGTCTAATGAACACTTCTTTGCATTCTTGAAGGTCTTTTAGACTTTTTTTTCTCAACAATATTTCCCTACATGTCTCCCCTCTCTCAAAGGTTACTTTTGTGTGTGTGTGTGTGTGTGTGTGTGTGTGTGTGTGTGAGTAATGACCTAAATATTTCGAGATACTGAAATTATCAAGGCATGCTCCTGGAAATAAAAATTCTTTTTACCGAAACTATACCACTTAAACAAGAGAAAATTAAAAAAAAAGTGGAAATCCCTCTTAACTCTTCTCCGTTTCAAAAACTTCAGATGTTTTGATAAAAAAAGCACAACATGAAAGAAGGTGCCTTGACTTCATAGCTCTTCAAGGTTCACAAACTTCAGAAATATTAGCTATTCCTAAGCGCTTTTTTGTCTTTATTTTATATATATCAAATATAAAACCAAGTTTTAAAACTTTCATTCCTCTCATTTTGAATTTGGCAAATATATTTCATGAGCGAGCATAAGGTGCTTGTTTAAGGGCTGAAATTCATTCCTGAATGATATTTTATGATTGAGCGTGACTGTGTAGGTGCGAAAAATACATTCTTGAGTGATATTTTATATGTGAGCGTGTCTGTGTATGCACTAGAGTGCATTCTTGAGTGATATTTTATATGTGAGCGTGTCTGTGTATGCACCAGAGTGCATTCTTGAGTGATAGATCTTGAGTTTTCTATAGTGAAGTTGTAATTCTGTGGTGATTCTGCCTCACGGTTATTTTATGGTATAAAAAGAGGTTTCGGTTTTACGTCACGGACTCCCTTCACAACCAAGGGCTAGGACGGTTGCCTTCTTGCGGAAGACTTGGTTTAGCAGATGTAATCGTTACCCTGAGTGCATGCCCTTGCTAACCTCAAACCGTGACGGGGCGCTAACCTTCGACCTGACGCCTCAGAGTCGCGGACGCTACCGCTTGTGCCACGATGACTACAGTATGGTATAAAAAGATATGACGGGGAAACACCATTGTACTCTGCAGAACATGAGCCAATATACTTCCTGCATAATATACAGTGAGATAATGTAAAGATAAAACTAAAAGAATCTAGATTAAATGCAAAGATACGAAGAGTTAACAATAAAAAGTACCAAACCTTTCTGGAAAATCTTTTTCTGCTTCAACAACTTATAAGTTTGCCTTTACTTATAGGCAGTTTTTCTAGTGTTTTCATAAATATTTTATTTTTTTCATCTTTTTAGCTGATATTTTATCCTAAGAGATCCCGCCTTTAGATGATGTTCCGGTTTTACGTCACTCACTCCCTTTTCTACCAAGGGCTAGGACGGTTGCCTTCTTGCGAAGGACTTGTTTTGGCAGATGGAATCCTTACCCGGAGTGCATGCCCTTGCTAACCTCAGACCGTGACGGGGAGCGAACCCTCGACCTGACGCCTCAGAGTCGCGGACGCTACCGCTTGAGTCACAGTGACTGCAGCCTCGAGATGATCTGAACAGCTAATCCTCCCCAGAGCCTTAAAGGAATAAGAAAGAGAGGATAATTGCATCCCTCAAGTGCTTGAAACACAAGTCTAACTGACAGGTTCAGAGAGTGTACAATTAGATGTAAGGGTCATTAGGGGAACAGTATTTTCACGAGGTTGGGAATCGACATGGCAAAATGATGGTCCCGGAGTTCTTACTATAAAAAAAATTCATATTTAATGATACAAAAGGGAAAAATGAAGTTTTTCTAACTTCAGTCATAACAGGTAACTTTTCTTCATGTGCAAAGTTTGCAAAACAAGCGAATGCAAAGTTAAAATAAAACACACAGCAACTTATATTGTAAAATAAAAATTCCATAAAACTATTTTATATTTCGTTTTATGCGTCACTATTAGTCCCCATTCGGGAGCGGACACAGACGGAATGAAGCTGGGGAATTAAGGATGCATACCCTTCCTATCGACCAGCCGTGGGTTCGAAGGTGAGTTCGTCACCTCAGACTCGAGAACTCCACTGGTCAATAAACCAATATACTTTTTTAAAAAGAATCATAATATAATAAAAGCTAAACGCCCCATTTAAATAAAATACAATATTGTATTTGATGAGGAAATCTCATAATTCTATAAATAAGACTGTCCAGGACAGTTTGATGTTAAGTCTTCCTTCAGTTACGGTTCTCTTTCTATGCCTACATCAACACCGAATATTCTTTGATATTCGTTGCACATGTCTTATTATCCCTTCACATCTGACAAGTCACAATACACTCCCCATCCCTGTTTCTCTCTATGTTTTCTTTGTGCCCAGGCCCGATGAGGGCAGATTTTTTTTTTTTGGCCTGTCCTGGTGTCACAATCATAAAAAAAAAAAAACCCAATGATTTAGTGGGGTCTTGAAATACTAGGAACTTCTTCGACGTCAGGACATTAATTTTCTAGCAAAATAAATAGTTTTCCTAATACGATGACAATGGCATAAAGCTTAGTCCATAGCATGCTAGGAAAAAAGAAACTATATTTGCTAGAATGTTCACCCTCCATTAGACCTCATCAGCAGCTCCTTATGAGGCCCAGTAGAGGGTGAAATTTCTTAGTAATCCTTTAAATTTATGCACAAACACACACACCTGCTACCTACATGCCTGCCTACCTAACTACCTACCTACCTACCTACCTACCTGCCTGTCTGCCTGCCTGCCTGCCTACCTACCTACCTACCTACCTACCTACCTACCTACCTACCTATATACATACATACATACATACATACATAAACTCTTTGGTGGAAATATACATAGCTAATAAGATATTTATGGAAATAAAACAATTAATAAAGTAACCTAAAAACCTACTTGGGTTTCGATAAGTAGAAGCGCAACATATTTCAAACGTGTCTTATTTTTATATATATTATTATTCCGGGTTTACGTCACGGATTCCCCTTTCAACCAAGGGCTAGGACGGTTGCCTTCTTGCGAAGGACTTGTTTTGGCAGATGTAATCGCTACCCTGAGTGCATGCCCTTGCTAATGCTTACCAAAATATCTATTTAAATACTTATTAATATTGAATGACGAGATATTAACCAATTTCGCTTTTTTTGGGGGGTGGGGGGTGGGTAGGTGGAATATTAATAATTTTTACCTTGATAAAAAAAAGGATATTTTTGTTATATTTCACGATACTTGGCCATTATCACGCCTGGAAACCAATTACAGCAAGAACGATTGAAATAATTTAATGTTTTTGGAGAATTGCTGAAGACTTGGAAAGACGATGACCAAATGGACTGAAAAGGAGAACAATGAACGTAAAATATAATTTATTAAAAGATGGAAAATGGCAACTTAAAAGAGAATTATGTTATCTGTAACTAATTTTATAAGCAATTTCTTTTATGGTCATTTCATTGCACATATCAAAGAATACAAACAATTTTTAATAAAGTTTCATTTGTTACTGTCTTTCGCAAACCATGGCTTTTTTTTCTGCGTAAAGAGGCCAAGTTAGCTTTCGTCATTTTGCAAACTGTGTTAATATACCTCTTGTCTTTTTTAAGTTTTTTTTAAACACATTAGTTTTGGTCTCTCGAAAACTATGCTACTGCAATTATTTTTTTCCACTTTATTTATTTCTTCCTCAATCACAAAATGCACTGCAATATATACTATTTTATTTTTCTATTTTTTTTACTTCATTCTTTTTATCGCTTTCCAAATGGAAATGTTCATTACCATATTCTTTCCATGTCCCAAAAACTGAACGTTTCCGAAACAAAAACAACGTGATTCTTCATTTCCTGATAAGTTAATTGACTTATGAAAATATTGAAATTAGAGCGACAACGAGTGAAAAAAAATACCATGCGCGCACACACACACACACACACACACACACACACACACACACACACACACATACATATATATATATACATACATATATATATATATATATATATATATATATATATATATATATATATATATATATATATGTATATAATATATATATATATATATATATATATATATATATATATATATATATATATATATATATATATATATATATATATATATATATATATATATATATATATATATATATATATACATATATATATATATATATATATATATATATATATATATATATATATATATATATATATATATATATATATATATATATATATATATATATATAAGCGCACACAAATAAAAACCGATGAGAGAGAGAGAGAGAGAGAGAGAGAGAGAGAGAGAGAGAGAGAGAGAGAGAGAGAGAGAGAGAGAGAGAGAGAGAGAGAGAGAGAGAGAGAGAGAGAGAGAAATAACTGATATCCTATTGAAGTGTTATTCTCGGAGGAAAATGCAGTCATATGCGAGTGGATCTGTGCTTGCTTAATTCAATGATTGGAAATACTAGACTAAGACTTTAAACTTAATACCGTTATTGCCTATTGCAATGCCTGAGCTCTTTATACACGTAAATCTATTGGCAATTATCAGTTATATTAGTGTAGCAGCTTGTGTTGCTGGATATTACAGTGGTTAGGATATCACAGCCTCCTGGCTAGTACAGTGGTAACGCGCTGGCCTCGCATTCGCGAGGTCAACGGATCGCGCCTCGTCCAGGCAAAAGAGTTTAAGCTGTTTACTGGGGAGGCTACTACCGTGGCTGGGCACCACAGTGGGGGGTTGGGGCCTGTGCCGGCCGGCGACCGCCCTATGGGTCCTCCATGACCCGTTCCACCCATCCGTGGGTGGAGAATCTAAAACAAAAATACAATATCACAGATGTTGTTCCAGATTCCTCTACATCCTTAGAGACACTAACTTTAACCGCAGTGATTCTCAGAGTTCCATGCCTTAGTCCTCCCACTGCTATCGAAGGATTGCTCATTTCTTACCTCAAAAACTGATCAGTCCAACACGGGATTAAGTCTAGAACATCAGTTCCTTGTGAACTATTAATTCGTAGCTGCTCTTATAATGGTGCATATTTGTGTTTCATGTGATATATATATATATATATATATATATATATATATATATATATATATATATATATATATATATATATATATATATATATATATATATATATATATCATCAAATCTTTCGGCTTCTCCCACCAGAAGTAGCCACAATGGATCATTCGTCTCCATATTACCCAATCCCCTGCTCCCTCCTTTGTCACACAACACACCCTCATGTCCTTCCTAACCACATTCATGAATCTCAACTTTAGCTTACCTCTCCGCCATCTGCCTAGCAGCTCCAAACTCAGCAACCTTCTCCTAACATACTCCTCATCTCTCTTCAGAACATGCCCAAGCCATCTCAGTCTCGATTATCTTACCATGTCCCCACATCTTCTTACCTTCTCTGTCCCTCTAATATACTCATTCTTTATCCTGTAAAATCTTGTCAATACCAAAGAAAACTGCAGCACCTTCATCTCTGCCACCTCTAGCTTTTCCGTACAACAAAATGGGTTTTACTACCGTCTTGTAAACTTTATCTTATAAGCCTGCAGGCACCAGTTTATCGAAGATAACTCTTGTCACTCTTCTACACATACTCCATCCTGCCTACTCTCTCTTCTTTTCCTCTCTACCACACTCTCCAGTCTTTTGAACAGATGAACGCAAATATTTAAACTCATCAACCTTCACCACCTCTACGCCTTGCAACCTCGCCACTCCACCGCCACCCCTCTCATTCACACTCATGCTCTCTGTCTTGCTCCAGCTGATTTTCATTCCTTCTCTCTCCAGTGCATATCTCCGCCTCTCCAAACCAGATTCAACCTGTTGTCTACTCTCGCTACATATCACAATGTCATCTGCATTCATCATAGTCCACGGCGACTCCTGTCTGATCTCGTCTGTCACGTTGTCCATTAATATTTCAAAACAAGAAAGGCTTGATCCTTGAGGCAATCCCACCCCCACTCTGAACCAGTCCGTCATATCTGCTGCATACCTCATTGCTGTCACCCTGTCCTCCTTCATAACTTGCACTGCTTTTACATTCTTCTCTTGTATTCCTGACTTCCTCATACAATATCACAACTCCTCCCTCGGCACCCTGTCCTACACCTTCTCTAAATCATACACAATGCAGCTCCTTCTTGCTTTCTCTGAGCTTTTCCATTAGCATACTCAATGCAAAAACTGAATCGGAAGTGCTCCTTCCAGGAATAAAACTAAATTGCTGCTCGAAAATTCTCACAAATCTTCTCAGCCTAGTTTTCATTACCCTTTCCTATAACTTCATGCTGTGGCTAATTAGCTTTGTTCCCCTGTAACTTCAGCATTTCTGTACATCTCCCTTGTTATAAATACTTGGTACCTGAGCGCTTTTCTTGCCGCCAAGCAATGCACTTACATTATGTATGTATGTATGTATGTATGTATGTATGTATGTATGTATGTATGTATGTATGTATGTATGTATGTATGTATGTATGTATGTATGTATGTATGTATGTATGTATGTATGTATGTATGTATGTATGTATGTATGTATGTATGTATGTATGTATGTATGTATGTATGTATGTATGTATGTATGTATGTATGTATGTATGTATGTATGTATGTATGTATGTATGTATGTATGTATGTATGTATGTATGTATGTATGTATGTATGTATGTATGCATGCATGCATGCATGCATGCATGCATGCATGCATGCATGCATGCATGCATGCATGCATGCATGCATGTATGTATGTATGTATGTATGTATGTATGTATGTATGTATGTATGCATGCATGCATGCATGCATGCATGCATGTATGCATGCATGCATGCATGCATGCATGCATGCATGCATGCATGCATGCATGCATGTATGTATGTATGTATGTATGTATGTATGTATGTATGTATGTATGTATGTATGTATGTATGTATGTATGTATGTATGTATGTATGTATGTAGGTAGGTAGGTAGGTAGGTAGGTAGGTAGGTAGGTAGGTGGTGTGTGTGTGTGTGTGTGTGTGTGTGTGTGTGTGTGTGTGTGTGTGTGTGTGTGTGTGTGTGTGTGTGTGTGTGTGTGTGTGTGTATGCATGCATGGATAGATGTATGTATGTATATATATTTGTGTGTGTGTGTATGAATGTGTGTGTGCGCACTCGCGCGCGTGTGTGTGGCCTTCATGAGCGTCAAGAGTCGTGTGGCCCTCATGAGTACCACGAATCATGTGACCACCATGTGTACCCAGAATTGCGTGACCTCTAATGAGTGCGGCAAATCTTGTAACCTCATGTGTGCCAATAATCGGCAATACATTTGAGTTATGAAGGTCATAACTCCTATTTATTGGCGTACTTATTTCTCATCTATATTGCATGATTCTTATTCATTACTTTAATACCCTTGCGTGGCAGATTATTACATGGTTTCACTAGAGTGAGTTATAATGTGACATTTTGGAGTTTTGTGGGTTTGAGAGTCTTGTGGTTATAGTAAATATATGTCAAACTATTTTTAAGTCTCTTATAAAATCCAAATACTGCGGGAGTATATTTAGTACTGGGGAAGCAGTACCGGTCCCAAGCCCGAACTAAAGGAAAGGGTCGCTGTCATGAATATAAATCGGCAGTAAATTGTTGATCCACAACCAACTAATAGTACTCAGAGAGAAAAAAATAGAATTTCGATATTAACTTAATATCTTAATATCAATATAAGTTATTTGTTTTACAAATTTCCTTAAAAGCAGATTATGCTAACTTTAGTCTATGCTCTTAACTATTAACAAACTTTGAAATATATAATTTAAAGCAATTACCTTACATTGTGTCTTCATAATTGTGAAATTTTCAAGTAATGAATAATATTGAATTTAGAATAAATGAAGTCGGGAAGTGAGGAGCATGTGGGGGTTCGATCCCGTCGTGGGGCGTTAGGAGGTGGATCCAGCCTTAGTACCCACACCTATTTGTGTCCAACCCCTTTGGAATATTTGCATGGGGATTAATTGTGGCATAAAAGGGAAACAAAATATCAGCCTAGATTGAACACAAGCACTCTGACCTCTTGTATTTTCTTTTACACTGTGGTTAACCCAGCAGTGGTGGTGGTGATGGGGGGATCATGGCAGCCCTTTATCCCCCAGGAGCTAAGAGAAGTGATGGAGGCATAATAGCTTCTGGTAAACTCGTACTTTGACTCGGCCATTCCCTTTCAAGTTGAATTGCAACCATTGTATGTGCGTGATATATGAAGGTGGCGGTAATTGGATCTTAAAAAAAAAAGTATCTTAGTCTTAAGAACCTCAAAGGACCCCGTTTTGTGATTATAATTTACTGTTGTAGGTAGTCACTAGCAGCTGCAGTTACATTTAAGTAGCAAACCAAAGGTCAGAGAGAAAAGCATTAAAACAAAAGCTTCACAGCTGCAGTTACGTCTAAGTAACAAACCAAAGGTCAGAGAGAAAAGTATTAAAACAAAAGCTTCACTATTGCCAATGTTACTAGGATAACAGCACAGTAAACTACGGATATTAACTCTCTCTCTCTCTCTCTCTCTCTCTCTCTCTCTCTCTCTCTCTCTCTCTCTCTCTCTCTCTCTCTCTCTCTCTCTCTCTCTCATATATATATATATATATATATATATATATATATATATATATATATATATATACACACACACACTTTTGGACTCATGTTGCACGGTCGGTTGTCAGTCATGACACCGACCCTCTCCATTGATCTGGCATGGGGACTGACACAGAGTTGAGCTGGTGTGACATCCCAGTTGCTGCATGATTATTATATAATGATGTATCTGATATTCATACCTTGCCTTTTGTTCCAGCTGGCTACTTATCTTATTTTACGCTTTATGTTTAATATACATTGAAAATACCAACTGGGCAATAATTTTCCTCCACATCAATGATCTTCAACCCCCCCCCCCCCAAAAAAAAAAGAAGTCTTTTGCCGTTCAATGTGTCACACAGAGTCCATGTTCGAATCGGAGTGAAGGACACTAATAGGTTGGAAATATTGGAGGATTAAACCTGGATGCTCTCCCAAATGCCCAGCGGTGCGATCGAACTAGCACTTTCAGCTTCGTTACTTCCTGACTCGCGAGCTCTACCACTGAGCTACCTTGTCTACTTAAACCAAATATAATAAAAATAAATTTCATATTCACCCTGCTTTAAAAAAAGTATTTTCACATGAATATCGCTGCTCGTGAAAGCAAGCCAGCTCAACCCGGTATCTGTCCCAAACTCTCAATTGAAAGGGTTGAAGGCAGAGTTGGCGTCCATTTGTGAAGCACTGAGGTCAATTTGCTAGTTTTAATTCGTTATTACACTCATGAAGAAGTAAACCCGCGTTTATCTTGCTTCCCTAGTCACACGCTTTTTGTAGTCACCTTGGCTCAGGCGGTAGCGTCCGAGACTCTAAGGCGGCTGGTCGAGGGTTCGCGCCCCGCCACGGTCTGAGGTTATCAAGGGCATGCACTCAGGGTAACGATTACATCTGCCAAAATAAGTCCTTCGCAAGAAGGCAACCGTCCTAGCCCTTGGTAGAAAAGGGAGTCTGTGACGTAAAACCTACTCACACGCTTTACCACAAAGCAACCAAGGTTCTCGATGGTTTAAAAATGAACATTTTAATCTCGTTATAATGCGATATTTTATGAATAAATAAAATTTGCTCTCAGGTCAAACACAGAGACCTGAACAAAAACTTGTAGAAACTCTACTTGCATTGGGGATTAGGCTGACATGCGATTTCTAAAGCTTCCTGGCTAGTACAGTGGTAACGTGCTGGCCTCGCATTCGTTAGGTCGACGGATCGCGCCTCGTCCAGCCAAGAGAGTATAAGCTGTTTACTGGGGAGGTTACTGCTATGGCTGGTCACCACAGTGGGGGGTTGGGGCCTGTGCCGGCTAGATGAAATATACAAAAATATAGATAATAAGAAAATATCATTGCTACCACTACTCGATCTTTCTAAAGCTTTTGATAGTGTACACCATACCATTTTATTAGAAAAATGCAAAAAAATGAACATTGACCCAAGCTGGTTCGAGAACTATTTAAAAAACCGCTACCAGTCAGTCAGAATAAAAGATGTAGTTTCAAGTCGCAAGAAGGTATTGTTTGGGGTCCCTCAGGGATCGATCCTAGGACCTATACTTTTTCTAATATATATAAACGATCTAGTAAAATATTTACCTAACTGTTATGTCATTCAATATGCTGACGATACTCAAATCCTAATTGAAGGAGAAATTAATGATTTAGAAAATATTATTCGTAGAGCAGAAGAAATTTTGTATATGGCTAAACGTTACTTTCTAAAAAATGGTCTGTTACTTAATGAAACTAAAACCCAATCTATTCTTATCGGATCCAGACAATTATTATCAGAAGTTGATGACAATCTTCATATAAATTTTAACGGTAATATCATTAAGCCAATGAACTCGGTAAAGAACCTAGGTGTCTATTTTGACCGTTACATGAATTTTGAAATGCATATAGATGAAATTTATAAAAAAGTAATGGGTACTCTAATATATCTAAATAGGGTAAAAGACTCATTTGAAACATCAACTCGTATAATAATTGTCCAGTCCTTAGCTATGAGTTTAATTAATTACTGTCTCAAAGTTTGGGGATGTACAAATAAGACTCAATTACAAAGAATACAAAAGTTACAAAACTTTGCAGCACGAGTGGCTGTTGGCAATGTAAGAAAATACGAGCACATCTCTCCTGTTTTAAAAGATCTAGAATGGATAAAGATTAGAGATAAATATGTTTTTGATATATGTACCTTTGTTTTTAATATACTAAGAAACAATCTTCCTGATTGCTTGTATAATTTTTCTACAGTAAGCTCAGTTACCGGGTTAACTACCCGTCAAGGGGAAGATTTATTAGTACGAAGGTCTAAAACTGATATTGGCTCAAGAGATATAAACATTCGTGGACCTCATTTATATAATCAGCTTCCCAGAGAACTAAAAAATGCTGGTTCAGTGTATACTTTTAAATATAATCTTAAGAAGTTACTCTTAAAGGAAGATTTTACTTGTAATTTTTAATAGTACACTCATCTTTATGATTTGTTTGTTTTAGTATGTCTATATCGTACACCACAGATGTCTATCTGGAATATATATGCATCTTATTTGAATACCCAATGTACATTGGAAATAAAGATTTATTATTATTATTATTATTATTATTATTATTATATACTATTGGTCCTTCATGACCCGTTCCACCCATCCATGGATGGAGAATCTAAAACAAAAAAAACATGCGATTTCTCATTCGCCTTAATGATCACATTTCCTCTATTGTCGGGAAAAGCTATTGTTACTTTATGATACAAATGCCTAATACTGGTAGTTACTGTAAAGTTATCTCAGTCACCATGAAATTTAACTCAATTTATTTCAAACGCTTTTCTCACTAAACCTTGAAGATTTTACTTTGATCAAACCGTAGTTACGATTGTTTGCCAGCAGCAGTAACCATTATCACGAGACCGTCTTTCTTTGAGGTATACTACGCTTCAGAACCGTATTTAGGCTTAGAGAAGATGAAAGAGCTGTCGTCTCTTTCATATACCACGGTAAATTATATAAGAGGCACTCTCTGTTAATATTTATTGTAAACAAACAATGTTATTTCAAAATAAAAAACAAATTTGGAGTAAAAAAATGACGCAGAATAGGGTGAATTTGTAAATAGTACATATCCAAAAGTTTGCGTGTACATGTAATGTGAAGAGATAATGACCACGTGGGCAAGAGAGTGATGGGGATGGAAGTTGAGGGTAGAAGAGAAAGAGGAAGGTCAAAATGAAGGCGGTTGGATTGTGTGAATGAGGATTTTAGGGAGGAAGGGCTGAGAGAAAATCAGACACAAAATGTACGATTATGAAGGCCTTGTGAGGAACTCCAGTCAATAGACGTGGAAACGGAAGTAATGGATGAAAAAGATTTAAAAAGTTTGTGAATAAAAAACTAAATATAAAACGAAGGTTATTATTAGTGATAAGTATATAAACTTGTAAGATATATGAGAGAAATTAATCATGAAATCAATATTTCTATACTGAGTTTCCTCCTAACTTATATGAAACGAGTGTATGAAAACTGTTGTTGCAAAAAACTTAACTCAGAAATATAAAAATAAGTTTAATCCGATACTTCAAAAGAAATGGTTCAGTTCAATCTTGAGGTTTCTGTTTCTCACAAGCTTTTTGTAAGTCTAAGTCTTGATTTTGGCCCAGAGATTTACGGCTGAGGTATCCTTGCTGCCACCAACCCTCCCCATTGATCTGAGCATAGGACAGACGCTGAGTTAAAGTGGACTGCTCCCCCAGTAGCTAGATTAATAATTAAAGCACAAATATAGCTTTACAAATATGTCTAGAAAATCTTCTATGGAACAGAGTTTCCACACATGCATTCAGTGATACAAAACTTTTTGATTGGTTTTCCGTTGGGCTTATTGTAAATATTTACATTAATATATGATAAGTACTCAAAGTTATTTTACTGTAAGTTGAAGATGATTTTTTTTCTTTTTGGGTGTGACCGAGATAAAAAGAATAAAGAATGAATATATCAAAGGGAAAGTGCACATAGGACAGCTTGGGGATATGGTGAGTAAGGCGAGACTGAGCAGGTTTGGGGATGTGCTAAGAAGTGATAAGGGTTACTCTGGGAAATCGATGTCGAGAACGGAGGTGCCAGACAGGAGGGGGAGGGGTAGGCCAAAAAGAAGGTTCATGGATATGGTGAGGGAGGACATGAGGATGTGTGGTCTGATAGAGGAGGACGCAGGAGGCAGGGTGATATTGAGACCATTAAGACTTTAAGATACCACAGCTACAATTCACTCTAATTCTCTCATGCATATAATTTGCCAAGCAAGGGCATTAAAGTAATGAATGATAATCATGCAATATATATATATATATATATATATATATATATATATATATATATATATATATATATATATATATATACATATATATATATACATATATATATATATAATATATATATATATATATATATATATATATATATATATATATATATATATATATATATATAACGTATTAGCACTGTAATATATTTGAGTTTTGCTACTCATGGGGAGGTCCAACCACTCTTAGCACTCATAAGTTCATACGACCTCTGGCACTCACATCAGTAACACGAATTGTGGCACTCATGGGGCCACACAACTACTGACACTCAATGGAAGATCACACTACTCATGGCACTCATGGGATCACACGATTCGTGGCACTTGTGGTCATACGATTCATGACAATCATAGGGGTAACGTGATTCATGATCTGAAAGAACTTCTGGTTAATGGTGGGGATGAATGCAGTCTCAATATAATGAAATAAAATAAATATAAAGGATACTTAAATTGAATCAGTGATAGTGATCACCGTGGCTCAAGCGGTAGCGTTCGCGACTCTGAGGCGTCAGGTCGAGGGTTCGCGCCCCGTCACGGTCTGAGGATAGCAAGGGCATGCACTCAGGGTAACGATTACATCTGCAAAAACAAGTCCTTCGCAAGAAGGCAACCGTCCTAGCCCTTGGTAGAAAAAGGGAGTCCGTGACGTAAAACCAGAACATGAAGTGACAGTGATCAGTAAAGTAGTAGTTTTTAATGAAATCTTTTTACACATATAAATTTATATTCTTACTTTGAACTTGGTATATAATAGTATGAAAAGCTATATAATGGATTGGTAATAAGCATTCATGCCAAAAAAATTATTTGAACTCAAATGATTTCCAAACAGCAATGTCTATTGCATTTGATCATGAAAACATACTATAATAGTATGAAAAGTAGTATAACTGACTGCTATACAGCAACACTAATAAAAATAATTTAAGTATTATTTATATTCACATGGTACTTTTAATCCATAAGTAGTCACCGTGTCTCAAGGGGTAGCGTCAGTGACTTTGAGTCGTCGGGTCGAGGGTTCGCGCCCCGTCACGGTCTGAGGTTAGCAAGGGCATGCACTCAGGGTAACGGTTACATCTGCCAAAACAAGTCCTTCGCATGAAGGCAACCGTCCTAGCCCTTGGTAGAAAAGGGAATCCGTGACGTAAAACCGGAACATAGTACTTTTAATCCATAATGTGGTTTTGCCTTTGTTCATGTATACTCATTATAATGCATAAAAAAAGGATATTCGAATTCGTAAACATAAGTATTATTTAGCTTTACATGATAGTTTTCATACATAAATAATGTATATTACTTTTGTCAATATTAGATCACTTTCATGGATAAATAAAATGAATAAATGTATAGAACGCAAGGATGACAAAAATGAATTAAAATGTTATCTATATGTAATAAATACTTTTCATACAAAAATCTGCATTGTTTATCTTCGTGTAATGTATTCTACTGGTTTGTTCTTTAGCCCATCCCCTGAGGGGGGGGGTGACTTAAAAGTCGAGTAAGTAGAGCAGAGTGAGGGGACAGGGAATCCCCTGCATCATAATTATCAATAAAATTGTTTAGTTTGTATAGTACTGAAGACTGAGGGAACAAATACTGTTACTAGGGGAGCAAACCATTTCAACTCTATGCCAAACGGATCAATGGAGAGGGCCAACTCAACTCAGTACGAAGAGGGCGTGGTGAAAAGGGCACTGCGTAGCAACATTCTGAGCCGAACTCAACAAAAGTGTCAAAGAGGGAAGTGAGAAACAGCAGCCCCATATGAATATACGATGGACTGCTGATAAAGACATTGTGGAGTAGTATTAGAGACTGGGACTGGTAATATAATGGCCCCAGGCTCGATCCTGGCCCGGGGTTGGATTAGCTCTCACTATCTCATGTATTTACCGGTATAATTGGGCAATTCCTGTGGAGGGATAGACGATTTTCTATAGATCTACTTGACTATTCAGCCATTCCCTGGAGATCACTGGGTACACGTTATTGGAGAGGGGGCTTGGACCTCGGCTATATGGTAGCTAATTAGTCTGGATCTAGTGTTATAACTGTTCCTTGGCTCTGCCATTCAATAGAGACTTTAGGCGGTTACTGAATACCCGCTTCTGAGAACCAATGTAGTCCACCTACCAAAAGTTCAGTGGGTATTGGATCCCGAAATGTAAGTCACGACTTCAGACCCTAAAAGGGGCTCTTAGTGCTGCTTATTGCTAGAGGAGAGAATAGTGGCATTTGACCTGTAGAAAGTAGCTTCTCTCAGCCTAGTAGATTCAATGAGTGTCTGTGGTAGAACAGATTCCTCACTACTTTGGTTTCGAGATGAATGATAAAGACCACACAACAGCTCTCAAGATTTTTTTTTAAAGAAATCTTAGAATTAGGTGAAGCAAAAAAAAAAGTGAATGGAAAATAACTTCTCGATTGATTTTCAAGCTGAAATAGGTAAAGCGAGCTATAATCTCCTTAAATCATAATTGGGCCTAAGGCTCATTTTTCCTTAAAGAAAGCACAGATATTATTATATTTTATATATTGTAATCTTCTCGAACAGAAATTAGCCTCGAAATGCAGATTAACTATTAAAAATTTCGATTAGATTACCGATTCATGCTCAAGAGGATGGCTTTTTATGGAGTGTATGAAATGAGAGAGAGAGAGAGAGAGAGAGAGAGAGAGAGAGAGAGAGAGAGAGAGAGAGAGAGAGAGAGAGAGAGAGAGAGAGAGAGGATTCTTATAGAGTATAAAATAAGAAATATATATATATATATATATATATATATATATATATATATATATATATATATATATATATATATATATATATATATATATATATATATATAGGGAGTGACTAATATCACCGATGTGATATTACAGTGATATTACAGACGATGTTATTATCACCATCCCATAAAGGCAATTGAGAAGTAACAATAAATTACTTTAGATTCTCGGTGAAAATACCGAAAAACATATTATCACCGACCGTTGATAACAAAGCCACTGTTCTTTTCACTGTGCGGTGACTAGGCTAGGTTAGGTTAGGTTAGGTTCTTTTCACTGTGCGGTGACTATAATGGAATCAGTAATATCACTGTACGGTGATAATACACACAGCCATATATATATATATATATATATATATATATATATATATATATATATATATATATATATATATATATAAAAATATATATATATATATATATATATATATATATATATATATATATATATATATATATATATATATATATATATATATATATATATATATATATATATATATATATATAGATAGATAGATAGATAGATAGATAGATAGATAGATAGATAGACAGACAGACAGATAGATAGATAGATAGATATATATATATATATATATATATATATATATATATATATATATATATATATATATATATATATATATATATATATATATATATATATATATAGAGAGAGAGAGAGAGAGAGAGAGAGAGAGAGAAAAAAAAAATTATCAAGAATTCTTATTTAAAAATTTTCAGTAATTATTAATTAGTGCGGAGAGATATCTACAATATACAGGAATTGAAGCATTATGTTTTTTGAAGCTTTGAAAACTATATTTATTTATCCTAGGTATAAAAATTTTTAGATAGCAGAGTAATTATCATAGATATTAAATGGTAAGTCAATTTTAATGCCTGCGTTCATAAGATTTTATATAATTATGGAAAAAGCTTCCTGTCTGTCTGTCTGTCTGTCTGTCTGCCTGTCTGTCTGCCTACCTACCTACCCTACCTATCCATCCATCCATCCACAAATCCATCTATCTATCTATCCCTCCCTCCCTTTCTCTATCTATATATCTCATTTTATACACTATCAAAAGCATTATGCATCTTCTTGCTCTGTCTCTACCAGTCTATCTATCTATCTATCTATCTATCTAGTTCTCATGAACTCTGAAAAGGATTTTTTAATTATCTCTCTCTCTCTCTCTCTCTCTCTCTCTCTCTCTCTCTCTCTCTCTCTCTCTCTCTCTCTCTCTCTCTCATACTGAAATGGATACGGGGATATCTCTGCAACAGAATATCAAGCGTCCTTTTTAAAGGGTCGTATAGCTCCTATGAACGGTTTGAACTGGGTACTCCTCAGGGGTGTGTGCTAAGTCCTTTTCTATTCAATATCCTTATGCATCGTCTACTCTCCCTCCTTCCTGTCATCCCCGGTACTACAGTTACCTGCTATGCGGACGACATATGCATCCACACGACCTCAACTCACGACCTTCAGCACATGTTCCATGATTTTTACGTGTCTGCTACCTCCTGTGGCCTTATTATCTCCCCAGAAAAAAGCCGGATTTTTACTTCACGCAACTGCAGAGCACTGCCCGCATTCGCCATGGGTGGTAATGTCATCCCTCACTGCACACAGTACACGTATTTAGGTGCACCAGTCCGGATCACCCCAGCTATACCTGCACGTCAACGAATTCATCCCTTTGTGAAGAGCCTTCTTGACCGTCTGGAGCCCCGCTTTGCACCTGTCAAGTGGCTCGCCAACAATGCTGCAGGAGTCTCCATCCCAGTGGCGAGGACCCTCTACATCCTACTACTTCGGTCAGTGGTTGACTATCTGTCTCCTGCCTTGTGTCAACTTCCTAGACCAGCTCTCGAGCCACTTGAAAAGTTCCAGAATCGAGTCATGAGATTTATCTTGGGATGTTCTCTCTCTACCCGTATTGTGAGTATGCAGTTGGAGCTCAACTTGCCCCCTCTTGTTGAGAGGATTTATGCCAATGTGTCCTATTTTACTGTTAAGTGTCTTAACTACCCCGTTCTTGCTCCGTACTTCTCTGCTGTCATGAGGACGTCCCTGGATCCAGACGCACCCAGGCTCCCACTTCGAGCAGGAGGTCATAACCTTATCAGGGTGGTGAGTGACATTCTCCGTGGCCTTGACATCGACCTGCCAGTGCAGGCGGCTGTCCCAGATTTACCACCCTGGCGTGTCCCCCTCCCCGCTGTCACATATACACCGACCTCGAAGGATGTCTATCCCCCCTTGCAGAGACAGTTAGCTCTGGAGACTATCGCTGATGTATCCACGTCTGTCCCTGCAGCGCACCACGTCTATGTTGATGGTTCTGTGCAAGCAGATGGGAGGGCGGCATGTGCTGTGTTTTCCCCCACCATGGAGCCGCCTGTGCCGGCTGATTCATGGATTGGCCGTAGACTACCCACCTCGTCGAGCTCCACCTACTGTGAACTGAATGCCATCTTGGATGCCGTGACTCTCCTTGTTCGACGACGAGTGAATGGGGTAATAATTTGTGACTCCCAATCGGCCCTACAAGCCCTATCCTCGCCAAGACCTATCTGTGGCCGTGCTGTGGGAGATATACTATGTCGCCTCGCGGCCGCTCGGGATGCTTCTCTTGTTGTGTCATTTGTATGGACTCCATCCCACATTGGGCTGACTGGCAACGACACAGCGGATCGTCTTGCCAAGGCGGCCTGTATGCTGGATGGGCATGCTGTGGACGCTGAGCCCTCCCTCCGATGCCTACGTAACATCATCTACTCAGCTGGGTTTGCCATGACGGTCCAGCGCAGGGACACGGAGAGGGCCAACAGTGTGTCCATACAGCACCATGATCACTTTCTTCACAGTCGCTACAAGTATCGCAGACGCGGGTTAATGGTGCGGAAAAACAATGTAGTTAGTGCTCAGCTCAGAATGGGGTATCGGCCTTTATGGCAGGTCTCCCAGACTCTAGATATGCCACAGTACACCTCCTGTACATTATGCGACCGTCCTAATGCTAACACTCTTGACCACTATTGTCTTCAGTGCCCCACAGTGAGAGATGTTTTACCACGAGGTCAGAACTTAATACAGATCTGCTCATTTTTACTTAATGATGACAACCTTGATGTTATTCTTGCTCGTTATCCTCACTTTGGTGGCCATTAATTATATTGAATTCTACATATTTTTTCTGTATGTTGCTGTATAATTCTGTTTGTGCATTCTGCGTTTCTCTGAGCTTTGCTTTTGCATATAATGTACTCTATGCTGCCATACTGTGAGTTGTGTGTTAGTATGCAGCAATGTTTTATCAATATGTACACCTCCCTGCAAACCATGTTCAATTCTTTGTTTTGTATCCATTTGAAGCATTATTTGTATGAACTCATGTAATGTCTGACGCCTTGGCGCAATAAATTAATAAAATAAAATAATATCTCTCTCTCTCTCTCTCTCTCTCTCTCAAAAGCTGATATAAATATAAGCCTAAAGATGACTTTCAGATGAGGCATCGTCTGTCTCTTGCATATTTCCTAAACCAAGGAAAATTAATGATTAATAGAACAGACACAATTGAATAATATAAAGGCTTGAGCTTAATAAAAAAAATAGAAGAATACTACAGGGTGGTACATAGACTGTCGCTAGCTAGCAAAAGCTTACGTACCATCCTGTATATAAATATAATAAAAAATTAAACATGTCAGAACTTCCGTCGAAAGAAAAAGTATAAAAAAATTACAAAAAGAGAAAATAAGCTATAGACTAATATATGAGTCCAATCGGAAAAAAAATGAAATATCATTAGAGTTTTCCCTGGTGGAAAACGTAAAAAATATATAAAAATGAGAAATACGCAACAAGTGAATATATACGCAACAACTGAAAATAAAACTTGAGAAGACGAGTGAAAAAAAATACTGAAAAAGATAAAATAATCCACAGAATAATACAGCATATAAGTGCAACTGAAAAGAAATATTAAAAATGCAAGAACCTCTGACCCAAATAAAAGTGAAAAATAATAAAAGAAAATGAAAATATTTATTACTCCCACCGGCGAGAAGAAAATACAGTCTTGGTATAAAATTTCCTTTGCCCTTTAAGGAAAGAAATGTGCACCAGATGTCACCACTTTCCTGGATAATAAAAAAAAAGGGACATACCCAATTTTATTCAATAATAAAGAATTGCTGTGCTTTTTCAGTTTGGTGTCTTGCTTGCCATTTTTCATGGAATGCTAGTTGAAATTATATATATATATATATATATATATATATA
>JAXCGZ010009562.1:105000-115000 GCA_037179515.1 Halocaridina rubra
GAAACCGTAAAAAAAAATATTGTCATTGTATTATGAATATGAATATTTTCATTATATAAATATAACAAGACAATACTCCATGAATGTATATATATTTGTTTAGCACTTTTTATATCTACTACAATAACATTATTGTGTAAAAAGCCAACTAGCGACACAAATTAGAGAATTTAATAATAATATTAAAATTTGACCATCAAAATTACACGGGTTTATAGATGTAAATTAAATTCAGTGTGTTAATGTAAAGATTACATCAAAAGCTTTCGGATAATGCTAAGCCCATCGACTAGTGTCCTTTGGTGTTGGATGAGAGGTGTAACTAAACTCCTCAGGATGGATCTTGGTATTCACACCTCGTAACTCAGCAAACAAAACCCTGGTCAATGGGTATAGCATAATCCAAAAGCTCACGGGTAGCATCCGCGACTCTGAGGCGTCAGATCGAGGGTTCGCGCCCCGTCACGGTTTGAGGTTAGCAAGGCCATGAGCTCAGGGTAAGGATTACATCTGCCAAAACAAGTCCTTCGCAAGAAGGCAATCATCTTAGCCCTTGGTAGAATAGGGAGTCTGTGACGTAAAACCGGAACATAGTTTTCACAAAAAAATGACTGAATTTGATTTAATACTCAAGTGAGTTTGAGTATTCATATGCAATTATTTGGAGCATCAAAAATCTTCTTATATGAAATGAATTTGATTTTAAATGCAAAAAATTCAATGTGAATAAATCCATTTTTCGTCCTTTTAATGTGTCACAATTAGCGTCCAATCGAATGAGGGTGGATGACACAGATGGGAGCTATAAGGAGGAATAAAAATGGATGCCTTTCCTAACGCCCTGTGGCGTGATAGAATAACGTTTATTGGGCTCGTCCCTTTTCCGACTTGAGAACTTTACCACTGAGCTACCGCGGCCCAATATGGAAGAATGCATGATATATGAAATAATATATATTGATATCTGAATTATGTCCAGAAAACTAGTTTGTAATCCCCTTGTAAAATACTAATACAAAATATATATTCGTGAATTTTATAAGCTTCAATCATTACCTTTAAACGGTGAATATTAGTTAAGAATAAGGGAATATGAGTGAATATTTGTGAGCATTAGGACATATGAATGAATTCAAGAGAATATAAGGGAATGAGTGAATATACATAATAATAAGGTATATAAGTAAATATAAAGGCATATAAATGAATATCACTAAATATAAGGGAATAGCTGATTATAAGGGAGAATATATGAAAATAAGTCATTATCAGACAACTAAGTAAATATAGGGGTAAATTAGTGAATATATGTAAATATAGGGGTAAATTAGTGAATATAAGTAAATATAGGGGTAAATTAGTGAATATAAGTAAATATAGAGGTAAATTAGTGAATATAAGTAAATATAAGAAGATATATGCATTCATAGGAAATTGCTTTTAAGGATTTTACTAAAATAATCCATAAAAGTCTACTAATTGCAACGTATGTAATCATTACAGTTAAATAAAAAATATAACTTCGTTAAGAAAAGCAAATCATCATCTGTTTTAGTAAAAAAAAAAAAACAACGCACGCACTCGCGCACGCACGCACGCATACAGAAGGTTGGGAACAAAGGGTTAGAGTAAGACACTCACGTGTCTGAATGGAGAAGAGTTTGTAGTGGAGTTCCACAGGGTTCAGTTTTTGGGCCACTTTTGTTCCTTGTACATGGAAATGACCTACCAGAGTCTGCAAATTCATTCATGAATATGTTTGCAGATGATGCAAAGATTGTGAAGAAAGTAAGAAATGAGAACAATGGTAGAGAACTTCAGGAGGATCTAAATAGTCTGCATGAGTGGCCAGAAAAGTGGCTAATAATATTCAATACTTCAAAATGTAAGGTAATGAGAATGGGTACAAGTGCAAGAAGGCCCAAGCTTGACTACTCGGTGGCGGGAGTACAACTTCAAGAGACAGAGAACGAGAGAGATCTAGGAGTAAACATACTGGCCGTTTTGTCTCCAGAAATGCTTATAAATGGCATAGTAAGGGTAGAATATCCGCACTTGAAAAAGCACGTAGTTAAGCTGGAAAATGTTCAAAGACATGCCACGAAACTGGTGCCAGAAATAAGCAATCTCAGTTATGATGAGAGGCTGAGGGAATTAGACTTACCATCACTGGAAGCTAGAAGATTGAGGGGGGATATGGTGACACTTTAAATTCCTTCATGGTTATGGCAGAGTGGATAGGGATCGATATTTAGATATGGTTGGCACTAGAACTAGAGGTCATAGTTTGAAGCTTCATAAGAAAACTTCTTTGCAGGATGTAAGGAAGTACTTTTTTTTTTAGTGTAAGAGTAGTTGATAATTGGAATTGGCTAAGCGAGGAGGTAGTTAATGCTAACTCAATCCATAGTTTTAAGGACAAGTATGATAAGTATCACCAAGTACAAAATGGAGCCAATCAGGAGACGGGGAGTTACGAGCTTTGGGCTCTTTCCCGTAAGCACAATTTGGTAATTACACACACACACACACACACACACACACACACACACACACACACACACACACACACACACACACACACACACACACACACACACACACACACACACACACACACGTATTGTATTGTATTGCATTGTATTGTATTAATATTATATTATATTATATTATATTATATTATATTATATTATATTATATTGCATTTTATATATATATATTTATATATATATATATATATATATATATATATATATATATATATATATATATATATATATATATATATATGCTCAATTCTCACTTTTTGATATCTAATGAATCTAAATCACTTGTTTAATATTACGTGGATTTATTGCTTATTTTCACATGAGCGTAATTGCAATGACAAACCCTCACGCACACACATATTCACACATATCACACATTATATACATATATATATATATATATATATATATATATATATATATATATATATATATATATATATATATATATAGAGAGAGAGAGAGAGAGAGAGAGAGAGAGAGAGAGAGAGAGAGAGAGAGAGAGAGAGAGAGAGGGAGAGAGAGAGAGAGAGAGAGAGAGAGAGAGAGAGAGAGAGAGAGAGAGAGAGAGATGAAAAGCAATATTCAATTAACTTGCAATAACGAGCATTCATAAAATAAAGTTTAAATTTTTCTTTTTCAGAATCGCACTACGGTCTTCCAATCCAGACAGTGACTGTGAACGTTGGACAAACAGCCAGACTCACTTGCTTCGTACAAACGCCAGGAGATTACAAAGTAAGTTGTGTCCTGTATTACCCATATTTTTAACTTTCTAAAATCACAATTAATTCCCAATCTAGTGGGGTGGACACAGACAGGTTGAAACTATTTGTGGATCAAGTTGGATACCTTTCCTAATGCCCAGCTGCAGGATCGAACCCGCGTTATTCTGGCTTGTCACTTCCCTATTCGTGCGCACTATCATTAGGTTACCTCGGCCCCTCGTCCAATAATAACAATGACATATTAAATGTGAGAGTCGTAATTGTATTTGTACATTATTATCTTTTCTATATTTCGTACAGCCATTTTTGAATTTACTATTTTCGTTTTAATTTTCTTTTTATTTTTTCCATTGTCACTTACATTGCTTAGTGGGTTTGAATACATTTTTGTATTCATAATATTTCTTAATGTTTAGTTTATTATGAAATAAATATATACTATTCATAACGGACGAAGCAGTACGAAACTTTATGAATACAATTTTGAGAATCATGAAACAAACTGAATAAAAACGAGAAAATATAAATCAGAAATTTGCAAATGAATAAGTAGCGGAAATATTCAATAAATTATGTTGCAAAGAAAATTGTTCAGTCAAAATACTCTACCATCATAATTATATCAACATCACAGTCATTATAATTATAACACTGCTATCAGTTAGCTAATTATTCCATGCAAAAATACACTCTTTACCGTTTTATAAGTCAAACTTAGTCCAAAGTAGAATACAGCTGAAGACAGACGGGACCCTCCAACGGGCCTCATCAGGAGCTTCATACTGAACACATATATAACGAGGAAATTCGGATGGAAAATATAAGAAAGTATGAAAAAATCAAGAAACTACCAAAATATACAATTATCATATTAAAAAGTTTTAACATATATGTGAAAGTCAAATTGTTAAAACAAAATAAAATAGATAAAATAGCTATCTTATTACAAAATAAACTTCAATATGAAAATAAAAAGAGAATTACCAAATTACTTTTGCAATAAAGTTATGCCAGTTATAAAAACAGTAAGAAGAAAATTATCAAATCCATCCATATCCATATACCAAAGCCATATTCCCCCTTATAAGAAGGAGGGTGGCTGAGTCAAAGACAATACTTTGACTTTTTTGTAGGAAATAAATACAGAGGAGGGGATTCCCAGCCCCCTCACTCCGCCCCATTTAGTCGACTTTTACAACACACATGGGAACACGGAGGAAGTATTCTTACTCCCCTCCCTCATTTAGAACAGTTTCATTGTCATAGAGGATAAAATTACTTAAAAACTTTTTGTCCTATTAATCAAAAGTCAATTGATTGACTTAAATAATTAATGTAATAAAATTTGCAAAGAACAAGAAACAATGGAATCTATTTCAGTTCCGACATCTTTCATAGTAAATGCTTCAAAAGACTGATAGAAATATCAACTCTCTTTTCATTTTCATTTTCAATACAAAGATCGCTCATAATTGACACCAGAAACATATATGAAAGCGTCAAATCACAATTTAAATTTGTATTAACAAGGAACAAAATGTGCAGACTGTCAAGAAAAAAACTCTGCTGGCAATTACGGGAAACAAAATTTGGAAACCGCCAAAGTAAATTTCCATCTGGCATTTACATGAAGTAACTTTGCAAACCATCAAAACAAGTTCTAAGTAGGCAGTTACCTGAAACAAAATTTGTAATCTGTCTGAACAAACTCAGCTGGGGCTTATCATTAACAAATTTGCAAATCAGGCAGACAGGCACTCAGCTGGCGCTTATTAAAAACAAAATTTGCAGACCTAAAAATAAATTTTCAGCTGGCACATGTCAAAAACAAATGTATATACCTTCAAAACAAACTCAGCTGGCACTTAACTGAAAAAAATTGCAAAGAAGCAAAACAAGCTCTCTCTTTAACTTACAAAAAAAGATAAATTGTCAAAAGTTGGACCCTACTAGCAAGACCTGTTCCAACAAATTAAGCCGAAAGAATTTTAAACTGGAACATGTGTCATAACAATTATGATTGTTGCAGATGTGTCCTGACTGTTCGGAGACAACAGCTGCGTACAAATATGTATGTGTGTGTGTAAGAGAGAGAGAGAGAGAGAGAGAGAGAGAGAGAGAGAGAGAGAGAGAGAGAGAGAGAGAGAGAGAGAGAGAGAGAGAGAGAGAGAGAGAGAGAGAGAGAGAGAGAGAGAGAGAGAGAGAGAGAGAGAGAGAGAGAGAATCAATAACTTACCCATTTATCCAGATGCTGATATATGAAAAGTAGCACAAAGATCAGAGTAAAAGAATACATTTGATATGCTTTGGAGTAAAAGGAACAGCAGCCAAAACCAGAAATATAAAAGGTCTGAATTGATAAAATGGTGCAGAGGGTTTTGGAATTATTAGAGAAATTGTAGGAATGACTGAATAAAGTAGAAAAGAAGAAAAAACGTCAGATTTGCTACAGTGATAAAAGAAACTGAGGGTTTGATTGCATAAAGTAAGAAGAAAAAAAAGGACTGATTGGATACACTAACAAAGAAAATAAAGTGTCTGATTGGATAAAGCGATAGAGATACACTGGTAAAAAATAGAAAAGAGTATGATTGGATAAAAAAAAAGTGTAGGAAGGTCTGATTGGATAAAGTAACAGAGACAACAGACAGTCTGAGTAGATTAAGTAATATAAAAATTGAAAGGTTTGAATGGAAAACATATTGGAGAAAACGACGGTCTAATTACATAAAGTAATTTAAAAACAAACGGGTTTAACTGTCTAAAGTAATTGAAAAAAAAGGTCTGAATAGGTAAAGTAGCAGAGAAAGCAAATGGTTTGACTGGATAAAGTAACAGAATAAATAATAGTACTGATTGGCTAATATAATAGAGAAAACAAAGATCTAATTAGATAATGTAATATCTGAAAATAAAATGACTGATTGTGTAAAGTAATAGAGATAACATAACAGAGGTAATATAACAGAGAAATCAATAGGCTATAACAGAGGTAATATAACAGAGAAATCAATAAGCTATAACAGAGGTAATATAACAGAGAAATCAATAGGCTGATGAAATAAAGTAACGGAGTAAACAATTGGTGTGATTGGATAGAACAATAGACAATGAAAATTTTATTGGATTATATAATTAAAAAAATAATATAAGTATTTTTGTTGTTCTTATTATTGTTATTATTATTATTACCATTTTAATTTGTTTTCCTTCTCCTCCCACTAAAGTCCATATCTTAATTACCTGTGTTCACACCTTCTTATTACCCGTGTTCACACTTTCTTATTACCAGTGTTCACACCTTCTTATTACCTGTGTTCACACCTTCTTATGAATCTCTTCAGTCCTCTATTCTTAACCACTGTGAAAACATCTGTAAAAAGTCCATACACAGTGAAGAATATACAATACTATAAAAGGGAAAACACCTATTAGATATAAGAATTACAGAGATTCTATTTATCAAAAGTAAGAAACCGACCCTTAACGTAGATATATCAAGTATACCACCTAAATTATTTTAATAATATATATATATATATATATATATATATATATATATATATATATATATATATATATATATATATATATATATATATATATATATATATATATATATATATATATAGTGTTAAGTAAAATAAAATTTTATACTGTTATATTGTTATAATATTCTTTTTGTTTGTTGTTATTGTTTAATTGTTTTAATATTTTAATTCTTTGAATAAATCCTCTATGTACATATAAATTCGTTCTTGATAATTTAAACGTTTTTGTTCTGTCATTTGCAAATGAAATGGGTCTGGATATGACCCGAAATATTAAATACAGAGTGGTGCAAGATGAACAAGTGGATTATTCTCCATTATGTTTTCCAATTTATAATAATAATAATAATATAATAATAATAATAATAATAATAATAATAATAATAATAATAATATTATTATTATTATTATTATTATTATTATTATTATTATTATTATTATTATTATTATTATTATTATTATTATTATTATTATTATTATTATTATTATTATTATTATTATTCCTTCCTCTCGTTCTCCCAATGTTCAGGTAGCGTGGATGAACAAAATAACCAACGCAGTTTTGTCAATGGGTGAGACGATGATTGCTAAAGACTCTCGGATGTCTGTCCAGAGGGAGCAAAGAGCCACCTGGATTCTCACTATCCAGAATGTCACCTTAAGAGATCATGGTTACTACACGTGCAATATCAACACCCAGCCTCCTACCTCTATTCATGGCTTCTTGAATGTTGTAGGTAAGTTATATAAGACCTAATATTTATGAGCTCTGTCAATCCGCTATCGGTGGACGACATGAGGCTGACGCCTCAAACTGCACTAAGGGGAGCATTTGTGCAGAAATTTCAATGGCATACGGGACATATATAAGATCTGCTTTAAATATTCATACTTGGTATCCAACCAGTGCTAATGTATATGAATTCTGTTACTACTACGTTGGCCATATAAAATTGCGATGCAGTGACGCCCTATACGAGTTAGGTAGGTTGTTAGTGTTATGTTGTTTGATAAAAGCAGTATGACGGACGCCATATATATATATATATATATATATATATATATATATATATATATATATATATATATATATATATATATATATATATATATATATATATATATATATATACATACATATATATATATATATATATATATATATATATATATATATATATATATATACATACATATATATATATATATATAATATATATATATATATATATATAATATATATATATATATATATATATATATATATATATATATTTGCATATACATATACATACATATATATATATATATATATATATATATATATATATATATATATATATATATATATATATATACATATATATATATATATATATATATATATATATATATATATATATATATATATATATATATATATATATATATATATATATATATATATACATATATATATATATATATATATATATATATATATATATATATATATATATAAATATATATATACATACATATATATATATATATATATATATATATATATATATATATATATATATATATATATATATATATATATATATATATATATATATATATATATATATATATATATATATATATATATATATATATATATATATATATATATATATATATATATATATATATATATATATATATATATATATATATATATATATATATATATATATATATATATATATGTATATATATATATATATATATATATATATATATATATATATATATATATATATATATATATATATATATATATATATATATATATATATATATATATATATACATATATATATATATATATATATATATACATATACATATACATATATATATATATATATATATATATATATATATATATATATATATATATATATATATATATATATATATATATATATATATATATATATATCAGCATTGGTAAAATTATATTATTTTGTGCTCATTACAGAAATGTTTCTATTTGTATTTTAAGAACATAAGAACATAAGAACATAAGAACATAAGAATAGAGGACACTGCAACATGCCTACTGGCACACACGAGGCAGCTCCATTTTTGAATTGTATTTTCAGCATGTCTAACCTATTCTATTCTACTCTACTTATTTATTCTATTTTTCTTTTTATGATTTTTCTAATAAGCACTAACCTATTCATACCCACCCTACCTCTGTCATATGTCTATCTAATCTACATTTGAAGGTGTCTAAGGTATTGGCATTTACTATCATACTAGGAAGCTTGTTATTTTGTATTAGCCATATCTTTCTTTCTCAAGGATTTCAACTTAACACTATGGTGAACGCGCTTAATATTACAAGAATTATTCAATGTATTTGTAAGAGGAACTTATTCTCTCCCTCTGAGGGCAATTCTACACCTGGTTATTATTAAAGGAATTTTTCAATATAGGTTATATAATCATCTTAAACACTTTTCTGATGGATATAGTCTTACTATACTGTCTGATAATTAGAGGATGATTCAATTTGGATTTTATAATTAGCTATATTTTTCTTTTTCACGTGTTCAGACTAATCAACATCCACTACACATGTCTGTGAGTTAATAATAGTATTATCCTGTTCTGAGACATGAACTTCCACCGAGTAAATAAAGTATCTCCAATTCATAACTGTATTGCGTAATTATACTGAATATTAATTAAGAACCACAAAAGACATATTTAAGGACTAATTATCTCTCACCTTTTTTTTCATACATTCAACTTTTACATGGAGCTTTTGACCCGATTTCTTTAACAGGGTAAACCTAGGATACCATACTGTTAGATAGCTAGACACATACAAATGGATTTCATAAACGCATCTGACGCATTTCTTTGTTTGGCTACGATCCCGTAAGGGATCCTAGCCATACACAGGGGGAATTTGTATGTAAGTACATGATGAAAATGATGAATCCGATTTTTAATAGTCATTTATATCATAGGGAATAATTAATCTGCTCATTAATTTTCGTTTTATTTGATATCGTCATAGAAAGTAGCAACTGCAGTCTAATTCTGTGTAATATCTGGGGTATTTATTTCTTTAGAAGAGAACATTTCTATGGACAAACCACAAATGACTTCTACTACTCTCATGATCTCA
>JAXCGZ010009562.1:117500-135383 GCA_037179515.1 Halocaridina rubra
TAATAATAATAATAATAATAATAATAATAATAATAATAATAATGATAATAATAATAATAATAATAATAATAGTAATAATAATAATGAATAGCAATAATAATGTAAAATTTCTCTTTGTACCAGAACCCCCAGTATTAGAGGGTGCTGATGAGGAAGAGGTGTGGGTGATAGAAGGGATGCCAGCCTCTCTTAGCTGCTTGGCTCATGGTACTCCACCACCAACATTTGAATGGACTCGAGAGGATGACAATCTAATTAGAATGAATTCTTCGACATATCGTAAGTCTCTCTACTTCTTAATTTTTTTTTAATCCTTTTACGTGTCACAGTTAGTCCCCATTCGAATGAGGATCGTTACAGCCAGGCTGAAGCTGGGGTATTAATGCTCCATGTTCTAATGAGAGCCCAGCAGTGACATCAGGCTTTATCACTTCCCGAGGAGAATGCTGTACCTGTGAGTTACGGCGGCCATCACCCCATAAGCTTGAATAGTCGAATTCCTAAATTATATCTACAGATAGTGTTTCATATATTAGTTATTTACATTGAGTTTTATTCATAATATTATCAATGTGAAGTGTTTGTAAGGTTCTTCCTCATTTCATTAATATACAATAATATGCAAAATATATCCTAAATTATCATAAATCCCCAATTCATATATATTATCTAATTATAACAAAGGATATGCAATATTCATAAGCAATAGGATGCAACAATAGCAACAAGAACGAAAATTAATAATATATTACAATTATATTTTAGTGTAAGACACTACATCTCTCTAAGAAGGACCACAATAGGGCAGTGGTTAAAGCACTTGACCCAGGTGGTGACAGACTCGCGATCCGTGGGGCTGTAGCAAAAAAAACATCAAACCTTTATTCCCCAGCTCCAACCAGTCTGTGTCCATCCCCATGACAGTGATTAATAGTGACACAGAAAAACAAACAAAGAAAAACTATACAGCTAGGGAAAGAGCCATTGGAGGATTACTCTAATAAACTTGGAAAACATCCCAACTAAAAACTGCAACTTTTCAGTCATGTAATCTAAACTAAATGGCCGAGAGATAAGGTCTTAATCTTTATTTTTTCATTATCAGCAAGAATTCATCAACTTACATTATATTTCAATCTTCTTCTTCTTTTCAGCTTTAATCCATTTTTATATGGGGTCGCCGTTGTGAATGAGTCGTCTCCATTCTGTGCTTAATTTTCATCAATACCCTTCCATTGCAAGTCATCCCCTATACAATCACGCCATCTTTTTCTTGGTCTTCCTCTCCCCCTTCTAAAATCATTAGGATTCCTTAAACCACAACAATAGCCTATAATTTACATACCACTAACTCCATTACAAATCGTTTGGAAAGCATATTTGTTATTATATATTTGTTTCCCAGTAACAATTCGTCATCTTACAAGTGCAGTCTATCAGTCATATACGATTTAAGTTCCATGTACTCTATACTTTTAATAACAAGAGAAAAATCTGTGTTTCTTCAATATTCATTACCAATTCGTCAACTAACATTTCTATAAATTATAAGGGCTTCAGAACTTTCAAGTGTAGTCTATCAGTCAAATGTGTTTGACATATCACGTAATCTAATCGGAATAAGACATGAAAAGCTCTTTAAATTTTACTTTTTTCCATTATTCAGTATCAAGTTGGGAAGGAGAAGAAATTACCCTTCAGCACACCAACCACCAGAGTGCTGGAGACTTCATTTGCATAGCCAGTAATGGTTACCCACCCTCAAAGAGTAAAAGAGTTCGGCTCTTCGTCTCTTTTACCCCTTTTGTCAGGGGTCCTGGAAGTCAAATCTGGGCGAGTCAAGGAGAATCCATCAGTTTGACCTGTCTCTACGCGGCTTATCCAGTTCCGCAAATCGTCTGGATCCTGGAAAATCATCTGGGACCAAGACATTTGACAGAGGAATATTTTACAAATACACTGCAGGAGGGACATCCTCCTTACACGTAAGTACTGTATATTGAAGAGAATAAGACACATATGACGTCTGTGGCCAAACTATAGCCATCAACCTAGCTCTATTTCAAAATATCCCTGGGGAAATAGTCTTATTTAGGTACAATTTCCTCAAAGGATATATTTTCTGCTTCAAGTAATCATCTTTTCTTGATCCTGCACACACAGTTCGTAGCATTTTAGAGTTGCCTTTACATATTCTTCGCTCTCTCTCTCTCTCTCTCTCTCTCTCTCTCTCTCTCTCTCCTCTCTCTCTCTCTCTCTCTCTCTCTCTCTCTCTCTCTCTCTCTCTCTCTCTCTCTCTCTCTCTCTCTCTCTCTCTCTCTCTCTCTCTCATAATTTAAAATACCAAAACTATTTCAATTTACATTAAACTCTGTGAATAAATATCATAAAGAAATTTAACATTCTTTTGCAACCATTTATCTCATATTCTTCACACTATTAATCGCTAAGCTAATCCGTACATATATTCCATTTTTCCTATTTCAGGCACAATATGACACTAAAAATTAGAAGATTAACTTCAGCTGATTTTGGTCGTTATACCTGCCTTATATCAAATTCAGAAGGAGAAGCCAGTTACACAACTACTTTACGAGGTAACTGCACACATATACCAAATAGCACTTGTTTGCGTTGTCACAATTTGTCCCCATTAGAATAGGGGTTGATGCTGGGAAATTAGGTCTGGACTCCATTCATATATAGTTATGCTTATCACTTTCCAACTTTCATTTTATTTCTTTTTGTCATCGCCATCTTCCTCGCAGGTAAATTTGCAAAACTTAAGTTAGACTATCATCCGAGTGTCCATTTAATCAGAAATAAAGTTTTTAGTTATTAATTATCTATGATTATTATGTTGATGATTAGATCAACAACGGCAAGAAGGTTGAAAAAAAGAAAAATTGATATATAACTTTATTTTTCCAGAAATAAAAACAACTACAGTTCCCCCTCCCCCTCCTACAACAACAAAGAAAACAACAACAGCATTAGCATCAACGTCCGCTGCAACTTTTGAACCCAACATATTATCAACTTCTACATCAGTTAAAACCTACAACAATTATTATGACGAAACTGTCAATCTCTCAGCTCCATTGATCATTAACTTGACACCTGATGGTCGAAGAGGTAAGAAAATGATGGCATATTTTGAGCTTTATGTGTTTTAATGACATTCTGACATGTCTTCAGCTTTTCCCCATATTAATTTTAGGTCGCTGACACTAGCTATCCTACATTAAAAGTGAAGAGGTATCTTATATGTTACATTCTTTTCCGGCAAAAGCTACAGTATTTCAGAATATGGAGAGGTCATAGGCCTTCATAAATATGCTGAAATCTACTGTTTAAGCCCTATTGAAACAATCTATTTTATTAAGAATGAATAAACTACTTCATTACCACAAAGTACTATAAGTGAAGAATCGCTTTATTCTAGAACCATAGTGTTGAGTGTGGAGTTATCTTGGATGAATTTAAGAAGCAACATGACAGTCTTTAAATCCTTAGCGCAATGGGTATATCTCCCTAGATAATGACTGAATATTCTGCTTGCTATGAGTAAATGGATTTTATGTTAATTACTGAATATTTTCTTTTTCAGAGGATGGGAATGGATGTAATGGAATTTTGGATGGAAGTGCTGGGAAAGTTCTTTTGAAGATACTACTTTCAATTATTTCGGCAGTCATGATGAGTATCCTGATGTAGAGCAGACAATTAAACTTCAAAAGAGCCTGTTTTCAAGAGAGCAGAAGTGGAATTCATTCATGCTGTGATTACTTTTAAGAATATTTAAAATTAAATATATGATCCAGCCTTGTGTGGAATTGATGGTGAATGAGATATTCCACTCTGACGTGCATGGGTATTCTATTTGTCTGAAAGATCCAAGAAATTAAACAATTCAAACTGTGTTAAGAAGATATCATAAATAGGATGGTACCACTTGATTCAAATTAAGATTGCTCCTTTTTCATATCATCTCTTCAGTTACCAAGTGCTCTATAAATCTTTAGGGATTTCCATCTTACAGGTTTTTTAATTTGTGCCCCCCCCCATCACATATGTCAGGGGCACTTTGGGGCAATAAAAAAAATCATCTTTCATAATTAGAGTACGGAGGACCATCTGGGGACATGGAGACAGGCAAGACTGAGATGGTTTGGGCATGCACAGAAGAGGGATGAGGGGTATGTTGGGAGAGAGGTAGCTGAAGATGGAGCTGCCAGGCAGGAAGGGAGAGGAAAACCAAAGAGGAGGTTTATGGAAGTGGCGACGGAGGACATGGGAGTGTGTGGTGTGGCGGAGGAGAAACGGATATGGGAGATGACTGATCCATTGTGGCAAACCCTGATGGGAGAAGACGAAGATTTGAATATAATGAAATACACTCCTTGAAACTGTGCTTAGAAAAGCTTAAAACTTCTACGTACTCCTGAATGCATAAAATACACACATACACACTCCTCAGAATGGATGCCATTTCAGTAATAAAGTGAATTTTAAATAATGCTGATTTTTTTATCGAATAAAGTTATATCAAACGTTATTACAAAGATACAAATGCACATTTGTTATTTTAGCTAAACACATTTTTCATCGTCATATATAACCTACAAGAATACGTGAGTTTTAATGAATTCACATTAAGAAGATTAGGCCCATACTACAGCTGAAAGTCTTTCGGACTTGAACAGGACTGGCCGAAAGAGATCAATATTAAGTTTTCCTTCAGTCACGGTTCTATTCTTATGCCTACATTCACACAGCATATTCGTTATACATCTCTTATTATCTCGCCACATCTGACAAGTCACAACACTTCCCATCTCGGTTTCATTTTCTTTTCTTAATCATCATATTTCGTCATTGCTTTGACTATTCCTTCAGCCTGTCATTTTATTGTTTATCATTATCTTGTTTCTTCCTCATTCTTAAGCTGCTACTCTTTCCTAAATGTTTTCTTGGTGTCCAGGCCCGATGAGGGTAAAATTTTTATTTGCCCGTCCCGGTCTCTCATGAATAGAATAATATTATCAAGAATATCATAACATTGCTTATTCTTAAGATATTGTAAAGGAAAGCAATTGTGCAGAAGTTTGAGCGCTCAACTCGGTTAGTGAAAAACCGGCTTCCATGTCCATCGTGGGACGTTAGGAACAAACAAACAAACATTTATTTCCATTTTTGTACAATGGTTATTCTCATACAAACTAAAAGTATCTTATAAGTAGATATATAATTGAACTAATAAGTAAGAGGGTAATACATACTGTTAAATTAAATAATGGTTTCCTAGAAAATAATAATACTGTAATAAAAATTTTAACAATAATGTTAATAATAAAGTAAAATTAACAGGACGTCCAAGCTGTCTGTATCCACGCCCTTTCGTGTGAAGATAAACAAAGACACATAAAACAGCAGACAACAACACTCGGTCAATGTCCATCAAAACCTCTTCTTCAAGAGCTAATCAATGAACTCATTATTATTGTGTAAGTTTCTTGAAAAGCTATAGAGAAACAGAGTGAAACAGAGAGACATACGTCTATAAACTGTAAGCTAGAAAAATTAAATAAATTTCGATGAAATATAAGTAAAAGTTCGCATGAAATTATATTATCTTGGATTCTCTCATTTTGTCAGCTTTGAATATTCAGTACTTTGCAGCCATTTCAAAGAAACTTTACAAAACGAAAGGAATTTATTATTTATAATAAAAGCAGAAGATCTCTTGAATATTACAGAGTTGTTTTAAATAGAATATCTGCCCAACTACGCAAAATAATACTTCAATAATGAAAAATATATATGTTATCAATTGATGAAAGTTATTCAGTTACTGATATACCAGTTCCGATAGAGGACTGGTCTATTTAGAAAGAGAGAGAAAAAAAGTCAGATGCCTAGGCCTAATACGAAAAGTGAAAATAAAAAAAAAATTATTTGGAGATTCCTAGATTTTTGTAGACTAATCTAACCTAACTAACCTAACCTTAGCCTCCCTTATACATAATAAACAAGATTATAACACCTACACTCAATATCTTAACCTAAGCTACCTTACCAATCTAACTTAGTGCTACAACAAAGGGTCAGAAATGAATGTTAGATTTAGTTAAGGTAGGTTTGGTAAGCTTGACAGGTTAGATTAGTTCACAGATTTAGAATTGTCCAAAAGTAAGTATTTACCGAATATATATATATATATATATATATATATATATATATATATATATATATATATATATATATATATATATATATATATATATATATATATATATATAAATGTCTTAAAGTGTTTTTGAGATAAAGTAATAGCTAAAAATATATATTGTATATTAATATAATCTTATTAATATACAGAATATCTACTCATCTCCACTGAACAATATAATATAGGAATAAACTTCAAACATTACTCTGTATAGATTATTTTTATATTCATATTTGTATATTATAAATAAAACTAAATGTATATGTTAAAGTTTCTTTCATTAACAGTGAATATAACTGAGGTAGTGAAATATACTCGTTGGATCGAAAAACTATGCGGCAGATACTTATGTATCTATATAAATAAAATTTATTCATGAATGGCACGTGGGCCTTATCCTGCTACTTTTCTAAAAAATAAAATTGGTCTCTGGATTTGTTACCCAGTTTCTTAATCTGATTATATCTTTTCCTGCAATATAATCGTGTTTTACGTCACGGACTCCCTTTTCTACCAAAGGCTAGGACGATTGGCTTCTTGCGAAGGACTTGTTTTGGCAGATGTAATCGTTACCCTGAGTGCATGCCCTTGCTAACCTCAAACCGTGGTGGGGCGCGAACCCTCGACCTGACGCCTCAAAGTCGCGGACTCGACCGCCTGAACCACGGTTGACTACATATCTTTTCTTGCAATACGCCTTAGAAAGTATTTTTGCAGGATATCCCGCAACAAGTTAATCTAGTCAGATTGTTCAAAGTGATACAGTAAAAAAAAAGAAAAAGAAAAACCAACATTTTCTGAAATCACAAACTCATTGGAGACATTTTTTCTTGCAACTCTTTGTATATGGTGGAATCTTTAATTCTTAGCTACATATCCTACTGTCTAGTGATATGGAACGTCTGTGATAAACGTTTGGTAAGCAAGGTCAAGATAATTCAAAATTTTACTACTAATATATATGTTCGTCAGGACAAAAACTTTGACATGGCAACACCATATACTGGGAAGCTAACCTGGCTAAAGTTTGAATATGGAACGAAATATAACGTGGTGTTGTTAGTGTAAAAGGTAATGAAAGGCATTATATCAGAATAGCTTACGCATATAACCTCATTCAGTAAGTCTGTGGAAAGAAACACCCGGCAATCCTCAAAACTCGTGATTCCAAGAGGAGGACATAAATAAAATAGAAACAGGAAGTGAAGAGAGTGAGGAAAGGTGAGTATTGTAGGGAGGAGAGGGTAAAAGGAGTATATGGGCAATTACTAGTGGATGATATAAATGTGTGAGAGAGATGGGCTGAATGTTACAAGGAACTGCTAATTGAGGAAGTTGATAGAGAGGCAGAGATTATGGCTGTGGAAATTGATTGGAGAATGCCAACATTAGGTGACGAGCGCGATAAAAAAAAAAAGAAGAGGAGGTACATTTTACATTGAGAACAATGGAAGCAGGTAAAGCACCAGAGATAGATGGGTGTCATGTTGAATGCTTGTCAAAATATGGGGAGGCAGTAGTAGAATGGATGGTTAGGTTGTTGAATGTATGTTTCAGGAAAAGGAGGGTCCAAGTTGACTGGAGGAGTGCATGTGTAGTTCCACTTTATAAAGGGAAAGAAGATAAGTATGAATGTAGTAGTTTTAGAGGAATTAGTTTGCTGAGTGTAGTTGTAAGGTATATGGAAAAGTATGAGTTGAGAGAATTAGGAAAGGTACTGAGAGATTGATTGGGGAAGAACAGTGTGTGTTCAGAAGAGGAAGAAGATGTGTGGATCAGGTGTTTGTGGTAAGATAGGGGTGTGAGAAGTACTCGGAGAAAGGTAGGGACACTATTTGGGTTTTTAAGGACTTAGAGATAACGCATGACAAAGTTGCTAGAGAGGGGTTGAGTGTTGCGGCTGTATGGAATAAGCAAAAATTTGCTGAAAGTGGTGAAAAGATTTTTACATGAATAGTAGAGCATGTGTGAGTGTTGGGAATGGTATGAGTGATTAGTTTGAGGTGAAAGTAGGCATACATCAAGGTTGTGTAATGTCGCCATGGCTGTTTAATGTGTATATAGATGGAGTGGTAAGGGAGGTAACTGAAAGAGTATTAGATTAATTAATTAACACTCAACGTAGCATAATAACAACAATAAGGAGAAGACAGATGAACTGCCTTGGACATGTTTTCATGCAAAGAACCAACGACCATCTGAGTTTGATCAGAAAGATAGAGGGTAGAAGAGCGAGAGGAAGGCAGCAGATGAAATATATTAACAGCCCTTTAGAAGAGAATCCAGTGGAAATAACACCAGGACAGCTCCTGCAGAGGTCCGAGGACCGTCAGTGGTGGAAAAGTATGACCGCCAACGCCAGATGAGATGGCATCTAGGTGAAGAATTAGACAAAAGTTTGGAACTAGTGGGTGAATATGGATGGTTGTAGAAATTGGATCAGTTGCTATATGCAGATAATACTGTACTGGTGGTTGATACTGAGAATGAACTGAATCATTTGGTAAATGAGTTTGTTAGGGCGTGTGAAAGAAGGAAGTTGCAAGTGAATATTGGTAAAGTAAAATCATGAGATGCACGAAGAGTGTTAATGTTGGCGAGAGAGTGGGAGTCTGGGGGTCTGGGGTCATGTATCAAGAAGTGGACTAATGGATGCAGAGATAAGTCATAGAGTGAAGGAAGCAAGTAAATGTCTATGTGGGTTGAAAAGTGTAATGAGAAGTAGATATCTGGGAATGAATGCAAAGAGAATAATATATGAAGTTGTGATTATGAAGACAGCAATGTATGAAGCAGATACTTGCAATGCAAGAGAGTATGAAAGGAACAAGTTAAATGTAAAGGAGATGAGGTGTTTGAGAAGTATTAATGGAGTATCTAATTTAGCTAGAATAAGAAATGAGGATGTCAAACAAAGAAGGGGTATTGAAAGTAAGCTGTTGGATAGGTTAGCTCAGAGAGTGTTGAGTTGGTTTAGGCACATGGAAAGGATGAGTGATGAAGGAATAGTGAAGAGAGTGTGGAGTGAAAGTGATTGGAGTTAGGTCAAGAGGAAGACCTAGAATGAGATGGCTGGATGGATGGCGTGAAAAAGGCACTGAATGCACGTGGAATGTCAGTGGAGCAGGGAAGGGAGTGTGCAAGAGATAGGAATGAGTGGATGAAGACTGTGTGTAAGTGACACGAGCCAAAGGGATTTCTCGCACCTGCTAGATCAGTGAACTGTGATGGACGGGTGTGAGGGGAGTTGCCATGTGATGAAGTGGTGGGGATAAACCAGCTACGGCTATCGGACCTCATTGTAGAATATCCTTGCTCGTCTACCTTGTGGATGACCCAAGAAGGTCATCCACAAGGAGTGGTTGAGGTATGTGTGGATCGTGGTGAATGTGTGTTTCTTGGCTCGGCCACCCCCTTTACAAGGGGAAATGAGTCCATGTATATGTATATATCAGCCATCAAAGTGAAGCTACATACTTTGAGGAATTAGTTATTTTATAGTTATTTATCTTACATATTGTCTGCATTCACTATTATGTTTTAAAAAATATACTTTATATTAATTCTATTGTATTTCATATTGCAATACCCACTTCAAACTTTGTGAAATAAAGGTATTTACTATTATTATTACTCTCTTGCTATTACTCTCCATAGCTTATCTTTATGCATGCAGCATACGCTCTCTCTCTCTCTCTCTCTCTCTCTCTCTCTCTCTCTCTCTCTCTCTCTCTCTCTCTCTCTCTCTCTCTCTCTCTCTCTCTCTCTCTCTCTCTCTCTCTCTCTCTCTCTCTGATATATACATTTTCACACAGAGAGGGAGTGTCAAAATAAACTTTAATAAATTGCGTTTATAGCATAGAGTATACTGACGGTATTTTTATGAGAGAGAGAGAGAGAGAGAGAGAGAGAGAGAGAGAGAGAGAGAGAGAGAGAGAGAGAGAGAGAGAGAGAGAGAGAGAGAGAGAGAGAGAGAGAGAGAATGAAAATTTACTTGGCAGTCTGGCATAATAAATCAAAAGAGAAAAGAAAAGGAAATAGAAAAATATACAAAAACCTCCAAAGATCTTTTGCTGAAGATTTAATTAAGGGGAAAGTCAAATCTTAATTAGTGGAATATTTCAAATGACGCCAATTATTGTGAATTAACATTGAAATTCTAATCTAATTTTGGGGATTATCAGATCAGGATAATTATATTAATTTATTTTTCTCTTTCAGCTCTTACTTATATCTTCCACTCTATACATGACCCATGTTTGATCCTATCCGTGGATGAAATAGCTTTCACCGTCATATGTCATTATCTGTTAAATTGGGCTCTTAACTTGGGGTCGTTGATTTCCTATAAGTCTACCTTATTATTCATCCATTGTCCTTTGTCATTTGCCTTCCACTGAAGACCTTTCATCCTTTAGCCTTAATCAGATTTATGAAAAGCCGAGACAGGAGCTTCCTAACAAGCATTTCGCACGAACTCCATCTATTTGACTGAATATTTTTCACTTCCACATTTAACTCATTTTTTCCTCTACGCCCTGATCAAAGTTTGGGAAACCGAAGAGGGAAATTGGTAACAAACAAGCATTTCGTTCTAACTCCATCTATTTGACTGAATATATTTCCCTTTCACATTTAGCTCATCTTTTCTTCTACCCCCTGATCAAACTTTGGGAAACCGAAGCGGGAATTTGGTAAAAAAAATTTCACAACCTCCTTTTAAAAATTAAAAATTCTAGTCAATGTTTAAAGTATTAAACATTTCTTCTGCTGGAACATAATCTAATTTGGAGATACTTGAGTGGAAACTTGGTAACAAGCATTAGAACAATGTGGCTGCAATTTAAGGTTACATTACCTTAATGAGCATTTTATGTCTTGGTAGACTCAGAAGTCATAGAGGAAAATAGAGTGCAATTACTCCAAAAAGTCCGGAGATCCATTTCACGAACCTAAGTAGCAGTGAATCAGTGAATCTGAAACATCAACATACATAGTAAAGGAAGACGTCTGGCATCAAACGTGTGATATGGATGAGCGCCATCTATTGACTGAATGCAGCAACATCATACCATGCTGTTGTTTAGGATTTTCCGATGCAGGGTAATCCATGTGTTTAAGAGCTGAAACCCGACATTTGGAAGAAAATAGGATCATGGCTGAGCTATAGCAACTCAAAAGCACAAACTGTGATTCAACAAAAGTCCCAAACATCCACAGAGAGGAAGTTTTACAAGATTATCCTACTGGTAAATCCAAGGACTCCGGAGCATACTATGCAATTGCTGCGTAACTTCACTGTATTCTATTACAGATCCTCAACATAACTATTAAGGGGGTTTTAAATTTCCAGTTTTCATAGCATATTTAATATATTTTCCGTAATCAATGGTAATATTGAAACAACAAAGCCACTATTTTTCTATTAGTTATTCTGAAGTCTATTGTAAATTAATCGGTCATCAACACTAAAATACTTTTAATATATATATATATATATATATATATATATATATATATATATATATATATATATATATATATATATATATATATATAATGCTGCTACTGCTGCTGCTGCTGCTGCCGCTGCCGCTGCTGCTAAAGTAACAACAACAACAACGTCAACGACAACAGTTATAAATAAAAAGTAGTAGTAGTAATAATAATAACAATAATAATAATAATAATAATAATAATAATAATAATAATAATAATAAATAATAATAATAATAATAATAATAATAATAATAATAATAATAATAATAAAAATATTAATAATAATAATAATAATAATAATAATAATAATAATAATAATAATAATAATAATAATAATAATAATAATAATGACAAGAGGACTGAAGGAGAAATGAAGATGCATAATATCATCCTCTTCATTTGGTGGTTAATTAAAAGATGGAATTAGCATCTTTCGTTTTTCTGTCCTCTGGCTCTGCTCCTTTTGTGTCAATATGAAAATGAAAAAGGATATGGTATTAGGTCTCTCTTCTTTTTCCTTTGATGATTTCTTAGTGTTATAAAGGCAACAAAGCCTTAATTCCCAAGCTCCAACCTGTCTGTGTCTACCCCCATCCGAATGTGGATCAGTAGAGACATACAAAGCTGCAAACATTCTTGGAAGACTTTATATTTATCTTGTATAGTTATGGAGATATTTATTTTATTTGTTTCTTTCTTGATTTAATTTATTCCATCCAATATATAAAATCAGTCAATTTGTAAACTGTCCAAAACTGTCTGTTCATCAGCAAGAGCCTGAGTTTACAGGTTCACTGTAACACGTGCTTAATATGTGCATGACCTAACCTAACCTAACCTAACCTAACATAACCTAACCTATTTCTGCTATACTAGGAATGAACACATACTATCTGAATGCCACTCTGTTCATATTACAGTGTCCCCAACTTCACTCGTGGCTTAGTTTTCGCATTTAATTCAAATCTCAATCTCATTTGGGACCAACAACAATCAAAGAAACACAGTAATTATGTGTCCTAGGCTCAAGTCCCGGTCGGAGTAAAAATTATACATGTTTTCACATATGGTAATGTGCTTCTTTGATTATTGTTGGTCCCAAATGAGATTGGAATTTGAATTAAATGCGAAAACGAAGCCACGAGTGAGGCTGGGGAAACTGTAATGTGAACAGAATGGCATTCAGATAGAATGCATTCATTCCTAGTATAGCAGATATAGCTGTAAGGTCTGCTTCTCTTTTGACGTTCTATGGTGCAGTTGGTAGCGCCTTGGCACAGTAATCATGTGTCCTAGGTTCAAGTCCCGGTCGGGGTAAAAATTATATATATATATATATATATATATATATATATATATATATATATATATATATATATATATATATATATATATATATATATATATATATATATATATATATATATATATATATATATATATATTTCTTTATCAGTGTGACATCGGACTAGCAAAGGAATTGTTCTCATCAGGCCCAAGCATCAAGAAAACATTTAAGAAAAATAATAGCTGAAGGACAAGGCAGATATAAGAGAGTAATAAACAATAAAAAGACAGGCTGAATGAATTGTCAGATTCATTGCGACTTCGAGTTATGGCAGTATTAGGCCCTGAGATGAGGAGTGATTTATTTTTTGAAAAAAAAAAAAGGACATAAGAGTTAGGGAAGATATAAGAAGGAACACAGTTCTAGCGTTTGGAATCGGAAGGAAAAAAGAAGTCACTGCACCGACCAATCCGCGAGCTATCTCCACCCAACAGCTGTGTGACGAAGCTACTTGGCTTGTGTTACGTGACCTCACCAGCAAAGGAGAGAGGCAGCTCGCCATCTCATCAAAACAGCAATGAAAGCAGTGTCGACATAAAAAGAAGGAAGAATTGACACCTTCCAGCGATCAGAAAGAGCATCAAATGCTCATATGAGCAATGGACTGTGAAATCTATGCAAGTCTCAAGACACCATGCGTCAATATATATCCACTCAAAAGAATGTACAGAAAGAGCTTCTGCCAGAAAGGTAACAGATCTCTTCGAAGGAAAATATTTTTGGCAAAAGCTTCTTAAATACTCGGTGTGCCATTGGTAGGCTGTTAAATTAACTTTTAAAAAGGGAACTTTCCTGGGTAAAGAGAAAGGCTCGAAAGCGCTACTTTCACAAGACCAGAATATCATTTTCCAAGCGAGTCCTCAACAGCCATTGTTTGAGGTTTACTATTCTTTGGTACTTGTTCAGGTAATCTTGTGATGTATTGGAAAAAATGAGTTATATTGATAGGGACTATGATATTGCCAGTAACAATGCTTGTGGCATGTTGAGAGTGATACTAATAATGACTATGATAATGATATAGATAATGAAGTGTGTTAATATTATAAGGGCAGCGATAATGTTTGGTACGAAAAGTGATTATGGCAATGATAGAAATAATGACCTTGACCATGTTAATGGCGATGGTATTAGGAAGGCAATAAGAGTGGGGAAGGAGGGGAGGAATTGGGAGGAGAAAAACAAGAATTAGACTAAGGAGGTGGAAGAGAGGGGGGGGGAGGTGTAGGATAATAGGTGTAAAATGAGGAAGAGTAGAGGAGGTAGGAGTAAAATGATGACGTCGATGATGAGTTGGAGGAGGTGTAGGAAAAGAAGGATACGGATTAGGAAGAGGATGAATAGCTGTATGGTAGGAAAAGAAGGATAAGGATGAGGAAGATGAGGAATAGTTGTATGAGGTAAAGGATGAACATAGGGAATAAGAGGAGGAGGTGTAATAGAAAGAGATCTGAGCGGAGGAGGATTAGGATAAAGAGGATGAGGAAGAGGAGGGGGATGTTAAGAAGGAGGTGTTGGAGGATGAGAATAAGAAATAGTAGGAGGAGATGATAATGAAGAAGAGAAGGAGGATGTGTTGAAGAGAGAGGTGTTGGAGGATGAGGATAATGAATACGAGGAGAAAGATAATGCTCAAGAAGAGGAAGGCCATGTGTTGAAGAGGGAAGTGTTGGAGGATGAGGATAAGGAATAATTGGAGCAAGATGAGAATGAGGAAGAAAAGGAGGAGGTGTAGGAGGAGGAAGATAAGGATATGGAAGAGGACGAGGTGTAGGAGAAGGAAGTCTAGGAGGAAGAGCAGCAGGAGGATCAAGATAAGAAGCTGTGGATGAGGGAGGAAGTTGTGTACTGAGATGATATGTAGGAGAAATGTTAGCAACAGGAGGAGAAAGAGGTTTAAGAGAAAGAGGTCTAGGATGAAGAGGAGTTCAAACTTCAGCTACTAGAGAAGAGGGCAACAAACTACCTCAAAACCTCTTTTTATATCATTTCTTCTGGATAATAATGGAAGGGATTCTCCATCAGGGAAGGTCAGAATAAAAGAATAACTTTTTTGCTCTTCTTAAAACTTTCTGGGAAAAGTTACGCCAAACTCTGACAATAAGACTTATGACATTTAATAAAGCATTTTCTCACATTTTCTATCTTCTCTTTGATACTCATTCTTCTTTATTTTTTCTTCATTTTAATTTTCCTAAAGACGTGATGGAAAGTGTTTACAAAGGAAATTTAGAAGAAAACCTTCCAATAAAGAGCCTATACAGCTCTTTTTTTTCTTATGATTGTGACACCAGGGCGGGCCAAAAAAAAAAATATATATATATACCATAATCGGGCCTGGGCACGAAGAAAACAAAGAGAAACAGAGCTGGGGAGTATATAAACAGATAAAAGCTGTAAGGTCTGCTTCCCTTTTAAGACCCTCTGTGGTGTAGTTGTAGCGCCTTGGCACAGTAATTATGTGTCCTAGGTTCAAGTCCTGGTTGGGGTAAAAATGATTCATGTTTTCACATATGGTAATATGCTTATTTTATTATTGTTGGTCCCGAATGAGATTGGGAGTTGAATAATTGCGAAAACGAAGCCCCGAGTGAGGTTGGTGGAAACTGTAATATGAACAAAGTGGATCAGATAGTATGCGTTCATTCCTAATATAGCAGATAAAAGCGGTATGATCTGTTTCCCTTTTAAGACCTTCTGTCTTGTAGTTGGTTGCGCCTTGGCACAGTAATTATGTGTCCTAGGTTCAAGTCCTGGTCGGAGTAAAAATGATTCATGATTTCACATATGGTCAAGTGTTTATATATATATATATATATATATATATATATATATATATATATATATATATATATATATATATATATATATATATATATATATATATATATATATATATATATATATATATATATATATATATAAATCTGTGTGTGTGTGTGTGTGTGTGTGTGTGTGTGTGTGTGTGTGTGTGTGTGTGATTACCTAATTGTGATTACCTAATTGTGTTTACGGGAAAGAGCCCAAAGCTCGTATCTTCCCGTCTCCTGATCGGTTCCATTTTTAGACTTAGTGATACTTATCATACCTGTCCTTAAAACTATGGATTGAGATAGCATTAACTACCTCCTCGCTTAGCGAATTCCAATTATCAACTACTCTTACACTGAAAAAGTATTTCCTTACATCCTGCAAACAAGTTTTCTTACGAAGCTTCAAACTATGACCTCTAGTTCTAGAGCCAGCCATATCGAAATATCGATCCCTATCCACTCTATCATAACCATGAAGGAATTTAAAGACTGTCACCATATCCCCCCTTACTCTTCTAGCTTCGAGTGATGGCAAGTCTAATTCCCTCAGCCTCTCATCATAACCGAGATTGCGTATTTCTGGCACCAGTTTCGTGGCATGTCTTTGAACTTTTTCAAGCTTAGCTATGTGCTTTTTCAAGTGCGGATTCCAAAAGGGGGCTGCATATTCGAGTTTTGGCCTCACATAGGTTACATAAATATTTCTGAACATTTCCTTGTCCATGTGCCTGAAGGCTACCCTTACATTTGATAAGAATGCATATGCTGCCCTTACTACGCCATTTATATGTATTTCTGGAGACAAATCTGCCAGTATGTTTACTCCTAGATCTCTCTCATTTTCTGTCTCTTGAAGTTGTACTCCAGCCACCGAGTAGTCAAGCTTGGGCCTTCTTGCACTTGTACCCATTCTCATTACCTTACATTTTGAGGTATTGAATTTCATTAGCCACTTTTCTGACCACTCATGCAGATTATTTAGATCCTCCTGAAGTTCTCTACCATTGTTCTCGTTTTTTACTTTCTTCACAATCTTTGCATCATCTGCAAACATATTCATGAATGAATTTACAGACTCTGGTAGGTCATTTACATATACAAGGAACAAAAGTGGCCCTAAAACTGAACCCTGTGGAACTCCACTACTAACTCTTCTCCATTCAGACACTGAGTGTCTTACTCTAACCCTCTGTTCCCTTCCTTCTAAGTAAGTTTTTATCCATTCCAAGACATTTCCACCTATTCTCGCCATTGATTGCAGCTTCCTAATAAGTCTCCCATGTGGAACAGTGTCAAATGCTTTCTGGAAGTCTAGGAATATGCAATCTGCCCAGCCCTCTCTTTCCTGTAAGATTTGGCTTACCTCATCATAAAATTCTAATAAGTTTGTTACTGTTGATCTTCCTTCTCTGAAGCCATGTTGCCTCACTGACAAAAAGTTGAAGGATTCCAAGTGAAGAGAGATATGTTTCCTTAGTAGTTTCTCCATAAGTTTGCAAACTATGCTGGTCAAGGAAACTGGTCTATAGTTCAGAGCCGTATCCCTCCTTCCCTTTTTGAAGATAGGTATCACATTTGCTTGTTTCCAGCATCTTGGAATCTCCCCCGACTCCAGTGACTCCTTAAATATGATACTTAGTGCCACTGATATTGTGTTTGCGCATTTTTTAAGCACATGAGGGGATATGTCATCAGGACCTGTAGCTTTATGAACATCTAAATCCATCAGCGCTTTGCATACCTCTGTGGCTGTAAGGTTGATGTTCTCTAATACCGGCCCTTGAGCTTCTATCACTGCAATCTGAGGGGGTGGGGTATTTTCTACTGTAAATACTGACTGAAACTCCTTGTTCAATTCTTTGCAGATCTCTTCGTCCGTCTCAGTGATGCTTCCATCCGCTCTCTTTAGCCTTAAAACCTGTTCTTTTACCTTCAGTTTTCCTCTGATAAAGCTGTGGAAAAGCTTGGGATTTTCTTTAGCCTTCCTGGTG
>JAXCGZ010009563.1:0-52500 GCA_037179515.1 Halocaridina rubra
AGTAATAGTGCATGTGATGAGTTACCTATACAGACTCCAGTAGTGAGAAGGTCTCAGAGAAATATCAAGCCCCCTGATCGTCTTAATTTGTAAATAGTGTTTTGAACTCCTTATATAGAATTTTCATGTGTGCCTTGTTTTAAGAAGTTGATGACTTATTTTTTATATGTGATGTATTGCAAATTCTAGGGGAAAGGAATGTTATGATATAAGTGATCTAATCCTTTATTGATAATAAGGTTATTCCCTTTATCGCACCTCTTTTGTTTTCATTGTACTTCTACCTATTTGGTTTCTAATGTTTATATTGATTGAGCCGACCGGCACACATCTGGCAACAATAAACTGGAAGCCATGATATACGCTCATTATTAATACAAACCTTTACATGCACTAAAGGGGAATGTGGCAGTAAAAGAGGCTGTGAAGGTGGTGGCACTGGAAAACATACAAACAGTTGACTATAAAGAGACAGTAACCGAAAAAATGAAAGACGTTGTGATGGAAAGGGCAAATCCATTGATTAAACAGGCACTTGATAAAGAGAAGACAGTGATAATCTCAGGCATAAGTGAATCCTAGGAACCAACATGGCAGGGGAGACTTGAAGAAAATAAAGCTAGGGTTGTAGACCTGATAAGAAAGCTTGGCGTAGTTTGTGGTCCTGGGGATATTGTAAACATTCAACAACTAGGCAAATATTCGAGGGAGGGAAAGCAGAGACCAACAAAAGTAACCTTTGAGAGAGGGGAAACATGTAGAGAAATATTGATGAGGAAAAAAAGTCTAAATGACCTTCAAGAATTCAAAGAAGTGTTCATTAGACGATACAGAACACAGGAAGAGATGGGAAAGATCAAAACCTTGTTGCATGAGGCAAGAAAGTTAAATGAGGAGTAAAACGAAGAAGAGAAGAAAAATTTTCATTTCAGAGTTCTTCCAGACAAAGGGGAGATAAAGAAGATAATGACAGAAGATCAGAGGATTAGGCCTCATTAAGATTGTTATACACAATTGCTGATGGATTAGCTGGTAAGGCAGTAGAATTAAAATATAGGATTCACAACAGTAAGGCAGATATAGTAGCAGTTGCAGAGACTAAGTTGAGTGAGGACATAAACAGTGTCACAGTTTTTCCTAAGGGCTTCAGAAAACTAAGGGTTGAAAGATATGAGAGGACTGGTGGAGGGATAACACTGATCATAAGTGAAAGGATTCAGGTTGAAGAAATAAACTTGGCTATAGAAAGTGAGTTCAAGGAATTTCTTGTTGCTCGCATAAATACTGGGTCAGAGAGCATTATAATAACTGTTGTATATAACCCACCAAGGGACCAACATAGGCTAGATGTTTATGAGGAAAGTCATATAGGTACTATTGAAGTCATAATCTCAGTTGTTAACATGGCACGGGAGAGGATATGTAGGATTTTTATTATGGGAGATTTTAATCATAAAAAGAAAGATTGTATAAATCTTGACCCACACAGTGGTGAGGACTCATTCGGGGCAATATTCCTGGATTGCATACAAAGGAATTTCCTACACCAACATGTAATGGAACCAACGAGGGCCAGGGGTGGGGATGAGCTATCACTACTTGATCTAGCATTCACAGATAACGTGTTGGATATTGAAAAAATTGAGTATGAACAACCAATTGGAAAGAATGACCACTGTATGTTGTTGATGGAGTATATCATTGAGGATATTCTGCCTGAGAGTAGAGGCACTGAGGACATGAGGAGGAACTATCCGAAAGGAGATTACATCAAAATTAATGAGGTTTTTACAGTTATTGACTGGAGAACCTTATATTACAAATAATCTGTACAAGAAATGTACAACATCTTTTGTGAGAAATATGGGAAGATAGTAGATTGCTGCATACCTGTCTCCAAAGTAGGTGTAATTCATGCCAGAGAGAAATGGTTCGATAATGAGTTAAGGAGTGGAGAGACAAATGCTGGAAAAGATATAGGAGGAGAACAGACATAAATGCCTGACAAACCTACAAAAGAGCAAGAAATGATTACCTAAGCAAAAGAAGAGAGGCAGAGAGAGACTATGAAAGGGACATCACCAGGAAGGCTAAAGAAAACCCCAAGCTTTTCCACAGCTTTATCAGAGGAGAACTGAAAGTAAAAGAACAGGTATTAAGGTTTGAGAGAGCGGATAGAAGCATCACTGAGATGGATGAAGAGATCTGCAAATAATTGAACAAGGAGTTTCAGTCAGGGTTTACAGTAGAAAATACCCCCACCCCCTCAGATTGCAGAGATAGAAACTCAAGGGCCGGTATTAGAGAACATCAACCTTACAGCCACAGAGGTATGCAAAGCGCTGATGGATTTAAATGTTCATAAAGCTACAGGTCCTGATGACATATCCCCTCATGTACTAAAATAATGCGCAAACTCAATATCAGTGGTACAAAGTATCATATTTAAAAAGTCACTGGAGTCAAGGGAGATTCCAAGATGCTGGAAACAAGCAAATGTGATACCTATCTGCAAAAAGGGAAGGAGGGATACGGCTCTGAACTATAGACCAGTTTCCTTGACCAGCATAGTTTGCAAAGTTATGGAGAAACTACTAAGGAAACATATCTCTCTTCACTTGGAATCCTTCAACTTTATGTCAGTGAGGCAACATGGCTTCAGAGAAGGTAGATCAACAGTAACAAACTTATTAGAATTTTATAATGAGGTAAGCCAAATCTTACAGGAAAGAGAGGGCTGGGCAGATTGCATATTCCTAGACTTCCAGAAAGCGTTTGACACTGTTCCACATGGGAGACTTATTAGGAAGCTGCAATCAATGGCTAGAATAGGTGGAAATGTCTTGGAATGGATAAAAACTTACTTAGAAGGAAGGGAACAGAGGGTTAGAGTAAGACACTCAGTGTCTGAATGGAGAAGAGTTAGTAGTGGAGTTCCACAGAGTTTAGTTTTAGGGCCACTTTTGTTCCTTGTATATGTAAATGACCTACCAGAGTCTGTAAATTCATTCATGAATATGTTTGCAGATGATGCAAAGATTGTGAAGAAAGTAGGAAACGAGAACAGTGGTAGAGAACTTCAGGAAGATCTAAATAGTCTGCATGAGTGGTCAGAAAAGTGGCTAATGAAAGTCAATACTTCAGAATGTAAGGTAATGCGAATGGGTACAAGTGCAAGAAGGCCCAAGCTTGACTACTCGGTGGCTGGAGTACAAATTCAAGAGACAGAAAATGAGAGAGATCTAGGAGTAAACATACTGGCAGATTTGTCTCCAGAAATACATATAAATGGCATAGTAAGGGCAGCATATGCATTCTTATCAAATGTAAGGGTAGCCTTCAGGCACATGGACAAGGAAATGTTCAGAAATATTTATGTAACCTATGTGAGGCCAAAACTCGAATATGCAGCCCCCTTTTGGAATCCGCACTTGAAAAAGCACATAGCTAAGATTGAAAAAGTTCAAAGACATGCCACGAAACTGGTGCAAGAAATACGCAATCTCAGTTATGATGAGAGGCTGAGGGAATTAGACATACCATCACTCGAAGCTAGAAGATTGAGGGGGGATATGGTGACAGTCTTTAAATTCCTTCATGGTTATGATAGAGTGGATAGGGATCGATATTTTGATATGGCTGGCTCTAGAACTAGAGGTCACAGTTTGAATCTTCGTAAGAAAACTTCTTTGCAAACAAACTTTATTTCCATTTCATTATACAATGGGTATTCGTCAGCCGGGGCAAGCCCCAACCCCCCACTGTGGTGTCCACCCACAGCAGTTCCTGCCAGTAAACAGCTTAAACTCTCGGTCTTGGACGGGAACCGATCTTTCGACCTCGTGAATGCGAAGCCAGCGCGTTACCACTGTACTAGCCAGCAGGCTGTAAGGAAATACTCTTTCAGTATTTCCTTGGAATTCGCTAAGCGAGGAGGTAGTTAATGTTTTCTCAATCCATAGTTTAAAGGACAGGTAGAAAATGGAACCGATCAGGAGAAGGAAAGATACGAGCTTTGGGCTCTTTCCCGTAAACACAATTAGGTAATCACACACCTGAATAATTTCAAGAAGGAGATGGTTCAACTAATGGTCATTTGTTATATTAAACGTACTCTTTGTGACTACTGAGGTGAAAGGAACTAGGAGGTGACTGATTCACTGTTTGATTAATACCTTACCTTAGCAAGCGCCAATATGAGTCTCTTTATAATCTGTTTTCTCGATATTAAATTTATTTTCCGATAAAACTAATATCTGAGATCGCAAAAGCAATATCCGTTACATTATGCCAACGTAAGTGGTTTTGAATAATACATTTATTCTCAAACGAGAGAGAGAGAGAGAGAGAGAGAGAGAGAGAGAGAGAGAGAGAGAGAGAGAGAGAGAGAGAGAGTATAAAATATAGTGCGTATATAGTGCTTGTCTAGTGCTTATATAGTGTTATATAGGTGGATGACAAGAATGAAAAGAATTTACTTCAGAGGAAACAAAATTTATGCAATGTTATTATGACGTAATACTCACACGTCACAATTAAATGGACTTCCGGTTGAATGAAATTTCCTACATTTTTTATTTTCCTTCTATGACATTCATTCCACATTTTTATCTGTTACAGATAGACCTGTAGATTAAGTTGAACAACTGTTTTCAATGGTTAATTTGTGATCCGCATTTAACGAATTACTCTTCTTTATCTGTATAAATAAATTATGAAACCTGGAAATGATGAAATCCGAGGCGGTATTTTTTCGCGCGAAAACCGCAAAAAAAAAACGGCAAAACGGAATACTGGACAAGAATAGAAAAATAGACTCTTTATTAATGATGAGTCTCTATGTATATTTAAATGTAAAATAATTGGTTTGCGAGTTATAAAGCAAGGCTGTGGGTCTATTGGCAAATTAATATATAATTTATATTATAAATACACGCGTTGTCAACTGGTGTCTCCTCCCGTCTCATGGGTAAAAATCCCGCCTGCCATGCCTGGCAGACCGACTGACAACATCGTAGAGGGAAGACGTGTGCTGGAGCTCTTCGTTATTTTTAGGTACCTTAGCAATTTTTCTTCTCTTTCATATATATAAATTTTTATAAATCTGTAGTATAATTAAAGTTATTTTAGCCAAACTTATTTTGCTAGTTAAAGTAGTGGTTTATTTTCATTAATTTAATCAGCATCACCGGCATCTCAACCTTAAGGGAAGTTACCATGACGAATTGTTTTTTAATTCGAGTTTAATATGGCTTCCTAATATCTATTATCAACTGACATGCGATGTTGTGTATATTAAAACTATTACTGTGACAATATCGATTATTGGACGATTAAAACATCAGGAATAGATAGGTTTAAATGGTCATAATTGTATTCCTGTGAGACGTAATTATCGATGTATTGGGGTAAGTGATTCTACCGAAAAGTTGCCATTTTTGTAGCAAATTAGTTAAAGTAACCTATGAGGCAATGGGTAAAACAGCATCTCATAACCCAAGGTCCTTGTTTAGGAATTTAAAAACTCTCCATTTGAATTTCCTAACCACTCTGTACTCGACGACACAAACGAGTATACAGGCAGGTTGAAACCGATTTTTTATTTTAGGTATTGACGTAAGGTCGAGCTATGGATTATATAGCTTGTATAGAAAAAAAATCTTTTCCTATCTAACCGATTGAATAGATTAAACTGATAGATATAGAACAGAAATAGTCATTATTTCTGTGTAAGTACGCAAAATCGCCCTTATATATATATATATATATATATATATAATATATATATATATATATATATATATATATATATATATATATATATATATATATATATATATATATATATATATATATATATACTACTACTACTAAGCTTAATATGTAGGATAATCACAGGAGATTATAGCTTGCTATGCCTTAGCGTGTTTTACGTAATTATATCCCCCCAAGTGAATTATCTCTATGTCGTCTCGTAGAATACTCTGGAAGCAAGGATAGGTAACCATGCTTGTGGAGATAGGCGGAGGAGGGTTATTGTTCATAGCCCTATATTATGGGTTTGGGGGTGGATAGACCCTTCGGGTCTGACCCAGGGAGAGTTATTTCTTTGGGTGGGGGTTACATCGATGATGGGTGGGTCGGCAGGGAGACAGGTATTATGTTGGAGTAGTAATACCAGTGGAATGGATTCATATGATAATGATGGTGAGAGTATGTGATACATAGTGAATCATCATTATTACTGTTATTCATATAAATACAGTATTATAATAATAATAATAATTATTATTATTTCAATTATCATTATTATATATATTATTATTTTTGTTAATATTGTTATTATTTATTAATATAAATACTGTATTATTATTATTATTATTATTATTATTTATTTATTAATATGAATACTGTTTTATTATTATTATTATTATTATTATTATTATAGATACTGGTTTTAATAGTCATTACTAAAAACCTGCCAGGCAAGTGTTTTATTTGCTTTGATGATATTCACAATATTCTGAAGTTCAGTTATGCAGGAACCTTTTATCCTTCTGGTCCTTAATTTGGTCTTTCACAGCCACGTTTCTTTGCACTTCAGGTGTGTATATATATATATATATATATATATATATATATATATATATATATATATATATATATATATATATATATATATATATATATATATATATTATGAAATTGCATTAGCTGCTGAAATGTAGTTATTCAATGTGAATTTTTTTTCTTTTCATTTTCAGAAATTCATATCTCACTTGCACTGTTCCTTGTGGTAGTTTCATTTCTTTTTCATTAGAAATACTGTATACCATTTATTTGCTCCACTCCATTCAAGAATTTGATTTCATTGAGAGTGCAGTTGTCACTGTAATTTAATATATATATTTTTTTTATTTATAGCATGTTTTGAAACTTTAAAAATTATACCAATGCATTGCTTATGTTGAATTTGAGATCCTTTGCTTTTTATTTTATTTAAATTGGTGTCATAATGTTATTTACAAACTTTTAAGTATATTTAATTCATGTATATATGCCCAGTGAAGGTAGTTGTCTTTGCCAGTTCAAGTGTCACACTCATAATAAGACGTATTTGTAATAAATTGGGGAATATATGGCCACTGTGCATGATGTCTCCATTTATGACTGATTATATTATGCAGTCCTATGATATAATTTATGTGAGTTATGAATGGAAATTTTGTCAAGGAATTTTTTTTTTATTTTTAGTATTTAGGAGTGACTTTGCTAAATTACCAAAACTAAGTCTATCAGGTTTTTTTTTATGGATTCATCAAGACCTCTTCCACCCTTGGGTGGAATAGCTAGAGTACCTGTATTTGAATATTTTTTTACATATATAAATACATTGCCATTTGATGGCGTATTTTACCATTTTTCTACTTATATAAATGCATCTGCTCCAGAAACTCAGACTATCTTGTGATCTTTTCGTTTGATCATATGATTTGGGAAGTTGTGATATCTTACAAGTAATAAACATGCATTCTTGATGTGGAGATTACTCATGCTTTACCACTGTTCTTCAATCATAAATAACATAGGTGTGGAAATTGGTAGAAGACTTAAATTTCATTACCATTTTGCTTATATTGAAGTGAATATATAAGGAAGGCTGACATAAACCCTTTTGTGATAGTCTTTCCCTTTCCCCTTAAATAAGTTTTGTGGTTTGTCCCCACACCTCACTTTTGTGCTTTGGGCTTGTGGGTTCTGTTATCGTTATTGATAAGCTTATCTTGCTACAGGTTCTAAAGATTAATAGTAGTGTACATTATTAATGCTAACCGAGTTATATGATTTATAAATATTTAGTGCTGTACGTTAGTTTTATATTACAGTTGCTCTTAAATCTCTCTAATGCTCTGTGTAGCATTATGGTTTTGGATATTTGAAATAATTTTTAGAGTTTAGAGCACTAAAACCCCTGATATAGGAAATGCATTTGTCAAAATTCAGACTACTTGTATTTAGGAGTTTTATTTATAAAAGATAATTACATGTCGCGACAAGTAGATGTGCAGGTACGCTTCCCTTTTGCAACAGTGCCATCTGTTTGACACTAATTTTGGATAAGTAACTTAGATATATATCATGGTATGTGTTTCGACGATTCTGAAAGTTGTTGTTCTGGAAGACAGCAGAATGAATAAGCTAGGTGTTTCATATCGGTGGTGTTAATATTAGCATATTTGTTGATTCATCGCCTCTTCTTTAAAGAAATTACATCTTGTATTTGTATATTAGGTGTTTGGTAACTATGCCTGGTAAATGCCAGTTCCAAGATCAGTGGATGTTAGAGCCAGAGTTCAAATCCTGGCTCAAACCTACCGAATCACGCTTCTTAGCACAATGCTCGCTGTGCATGAAAGAATTTAGTGTGGGAAAGCAGGGCATCCATGAAGTAAGATCTCATGCTAGTGAGAGACTACATGCAGCCATGTGGCAGAATAGACTTAATGAAGGCATCAAGCTTTGGTCAAGGGAAGCATCATCTGAGAGTAGTACGTCAGTTGTGGAACTTAAAAGAGACGTCGAATATGCTTTGAGAAACAGGAGACCTTACGGAACAAAGAACATGCAGAAAAAACGTCAAAAACATGCTGAAGAATATCTTAAAATTGGATCTTGTTATAAAAAGGTAGCATGTGGTAAACTCTTGTAATAATAAATCAAGTCTGTGGCAAAGAGCATGTGAATTATTGTTTGTAATTCACCTTATGATAAATTTTCTGGAAACCCTCTGTAATTGGATAGTTTCCTTTGTAAATATGTATGTATGCATTCACTGAAAAAGTTGTCATAATAGCTTATCGAATGATGGGTATGTTCGTTCACAACAACATGAATTCGTCATGTATTTATTATATTTAGTAAATTGCACAAAACATCACTGACTGTGATAGTTTTAGTTATGATAAATGTAGTGATATTAACTCTTCTTTATAATGTGTACATTGATGAGAGGATTAAGCACGTGTTTTGACAGATTCAAAAACCATTCCTCAAATTTCTCTGGTTTACATTGGTCCCTTCTTTATGCTATATCAGGATATGTTGTATGTCACTTGATTATTCCTTTGCACCCACTTGCACTTTGTGCAATTATTAAAAGAATGTACACAATAGCCATTAACAGGAAAGTAATTTTTTCTTCATCTCTTTTCTAAATTTATTTTAGTTACCCGGTAATATTTAGCAAAACAGAATATAGAAGCTCCCCTACTTACGAACATTCACAAATACGAGCAAAAACCTACCCATTTTATACCTATATATTAATGTACGTATTACTGCACTGTACTGTATTATTACATTATTATTTGTATTAAAATTCATCAATACTGTTTACAGTACTTTGTTTTATGTCGTACTTAAGTGTCTTTAGCCTAAATACTGTACAGTACTGAATATATATATACTGCACAGTACTTTTTTTTTTATCTAAACCCAACTTGCGAACAATTTTACTTAGGAACGGATTTCTGGAACCTAACTCATTTGTAAGTTGGGGAGTGTCTGTAACCATAAGCTATCAACTTATGTCACGCATTAGGTGGACTTATTGATTTGTCTCATGGTATAAGACTGGTAAAGATTCCCTTTAAGCCTTATGTCGTGTCATTATCCTCTCTCCAAGTATCTACACCATTTCATGTGATATTTTTTCGCCCATACTTATTTGTATAAAGATATAACAAATGTAAGCATTCCCATAAACAGTATCTAGTCTTGTTATCCTTTCTTTCCAAGTGTTCATGACCAATAAAAGACTTTTTCACACTTCGTATATACCATAGCTATTGATGCAATCCATTAAGCTGTTATAGAAAAAGCTCTTGTCCAGTGTATGTATTTCAGTAGTAAAATTGACAGCTTGTACACATTGACAGACATAAATACAGTAAAGACTTTATTATGATAGTCATCATTTTGTAATTTAACTCACAATAGATTGTGATATCTTATCTAAGCACATCAGAGAAAACCAGAAGAAATCTTTGGTGTGCGATATAACTTGTCGGCTTATCGCTGCTTAAAAATGGGCTTGACCTAAATGCTCTCTTCAGTTGCGTTTTATCATACTTGAAAACCATTTGTCGGAAGAAGTTGGTGTTTTTTGGCACCCACTTAAGATAGTTCACATAAGCACAGACTAAAAGTAGCTGTGAACTTTGGAGTTGAGTTTGAAGATTCCGAGCAACTTTAAGATTTATTGTACAGGAAAGAGTCCTTTATCATTTTAAGTTGTTAAAGTGTAATAACTTGGATGTAAGAGAATATTTCTTAAATTTATTGAAGCATCGGATTGGAGTTCAAAAACTGTTTTTTAATCAAACTTATTTCTTGCGAATTGAAAATTTTCATTGCGATTGCGTCCCATTATGGAAATTAATTGATGTGTGAGAAAACAAACAAGAGCTAAACTTCTCGCTCTCAGTTACATCTCCTTCATTAACGAGAGTGCTTTCTAGATGGTTAGGGTTCATTAATCGTGCAGTATGCTGTGCTGTGGCAAGAAAGTAAAGAAGAAGAAGGTTAAGGAGTCAAGTGTTGTATCCCATGACAATAATGCATTTGTCGAAAATGAAACTATTAAAGGGGATAAAGGAGACGAGCTGGCTAAAGAAGATCTAGCTAAAGGAGCTGATGGTGACAAGGTGGAAGTGTCTTCAGTTGTGAAAGAGTTAGTGATGGGGGATGGTGGAACTGGCAAAGACTGTGTGCCCTATTCAAATGGTGCATCGGAAGAAGGAAAAACAGACGGACCGAAGAGCATATTACAGAAGAATTGTGAAGTGTACGGAAGGTCAAGGAAGGAAAGTTTGGGCGGCAGGAGACGGAGTGTTTCGTTTCATTTGCCGGGGGAAGAGGTTCCTTTGTTTACTAATGAGCAGTTAGAAGTTATGTTTAAGAAGGCGGATGGAGAAGTGGCTGATGATGGAGCAGATAAGCAAGTTAACTTAGAAGGGGTAGAATCAAAGGAAAAAAATTCATTTGAATTGAAACTTTTGGCAAAAAGTCTGAATGCAATTTTAGATGATAAGGAACAAAGTGAATCTGATGATGATACTCCGGTAGGTTCTATCTCTCACTCGCCATGAAGGTGTTTATTATCTCTCTCTCTCTCTCTCTCTCTCTTTTTTTGAGGTGTTTATTATTGCATTAGATCTTATTATATGCATCTGTCATGTCAAATAAGATATAATGTATATATAATATTCTATTACTTTCCTTTCAGTGACTTGTCATGGTATCGATGTAAAGTAGTTTGAGGTAATTGGGTATTGCATCAATAGAGAGGTAAACAGATATCAGACTGGACCTTTTGATGGATTTATTGATAGACATTATACTAGTTGTCACTGATTTTTTTATCTTATCTTAGATACTCGCCGAGAATAGGGATTAAGTTGTTTTGTCCTTAGAGTACTATTCCCTTTGGCATTTAAAAGTGCCATAGGGACTTCAGATAATCTGTCTTTAAAATTAGTATTTTTTTAATTTTCCTTTTAATTCCTTGCATTACACCATTTAATGGATAGAAAATTTGACATACCAGAGAACAGAGATATATATATATATTATTTGCTGCTATTTTCATATATCTTTACGCTGACATCTGTAGATTCTTTTAAGATGATACGCGATAGTGGATATTTAATTCAGCATTGCCACAAACATAATCTATCTTTTAAGTGTTAATTTGTTACTTCTTGGATTGAAGAATACTTGTCGTGGAATTTGTTAGTGATTTTGAACTGGCCATTTGAGTAATTTTATGAGTTACCACTTAAAGCAACATGAACAATTTTACAATTTAATAGCATCATAGGTTCTAGGAATTTAACATGATTCTTCGCAACAAATGTCATTGAGCAAATTCAAGTCCTCTAGAATAGTTGAAGTAGACTTGGGAATTTGAATTCTTGTTCTTTCTGGTATTTATCCTTGGAATTTATCCTGATCTTGCTCACTATATATTGCTTTCACAATGTGTGACTGAAAGAATGTTACACTTTAAGACTACAAGAAAAAAAATCATGAGAATCTTCCCCTGGTTTGAGTTTTGGTCGTTGCTGTTTGAAATTGTTCAATTGGTGAATATTGCGTTTTATTCCTTATTGATGATATAAATGCTTGTTTAAGCAGTATAGATTGGAGTAAACAGTATCATTGTATAGAGATGAAGACATTTTTAGATGGAGGTTGACATCTAATGTTTTATGCGATGCTGTATTTGTATATATTTTTTTGTTTGTAATGCTATACTTTTCATTCTTGCCAGTTCCTGTGTATAATACCTTTTAAATGTATAATGTAATTTTTAATCAGTAAAGTGCATTATTTAGTGTCTTGAAATTGGCTGCTTGGTGATGTCAGTAAAACACAACTCCAATAGACACAATAATAGTAAATATATCAGTAAGAATCATAGTAAATAATGCTTTAATAATATTAAAACCGCCTGAGAGGGGTTAGAACACTTACTCATGTTTTCTCTGTGTCGTGAAAGTCAGCTAAATGGTTGGATCAAGAGGAATGAGAATCCCCTCCTTTGAATATTACTCCACAATGAGTCAAGTTGTTGCTCTGACTCGGCCACATCCACCCCCTTATACAGTAGTTCAAAATATATATTATAGTATATTTTAATCCATAGTTTTCTTCTCATCGTTGAGATTCATATCTAGGACCTGTAAAACAGAATTCCACAATATAGTGTGCTTTCCCAAAGTGGTGCTGGAAAAGATGAACTAAATTTTCTACTGAAGTTTCAAAATTGCAATGAGCACTATTGCACCTTTCACCTCTGGAATTATTACCATTTTGCTGACCCATCGGTGACCAGCTCACAATTAGTTCACCACCATAGTCTGGATTTAGGCTATTGAGATGGACATTTAAAATTCAATTGCCCATGTATATTACTCCGAATTTTAACCTCATGCCTCAAGAATTCGAATATTGAACCTGTAGAACAGGAAGCCACAGAGGTCATGAAGAAGTGAATTGAAACTTCAATTGAAGTTTAAGATTGACAAAGGTGCAGAAGGGAATGCCTGTCCTTCATTGATCCTTTCTCTGCATTTTTTCCCCTAGTGTGGGGTCGTTTGTCTGACAACTCTCCTCCAATTAGCACGGTCAAATACAACATCTTCTGACAGCTGCTTCTCTGCTAAATCCTCTTTAATGTATACCATCCATCACTGCTTCGGTCTTCCTCTATATGCAGGAAATATAAATATGGATATCTCCCTCACCATAAGTAGAATTAGCCAGCTGTTCTCCACCACGGCAAACACCTGAGGCCATGGGACTGCATACTGTAGTGATTATTTTATTCTTATAGGATGCTATTACCTGCAGAATAGCAGGCTGCTGAAACTAAATTTTAGAGCCGCCAATGCAGCTGTTCTTGATGTCTTCCCCGTTCTTACTTTATACAGTTGTCTTATGGCAAGAAATGATTAGCATAAGAGGGAATTGTAGTTCCCAAATCTTTCTATCCTTTTGTAAACACTAATGATTTTACAAGAGTGAGAGATTTTTTGTAATTTTTAATGAAGGCAATGTTTGCCAATCACGCCATTGTACCATGAAAGCTCAAAAGATATTTATTTATTCACTTGTTTGTTTTTTCAAAGACTAAGTAACGAAAGCCAAGGCATAGTTATTCACTTTTGTTTGCATGTTTATTAGCTAGTAATATGCAAAAATTTTTGTGATCCTTTTCGTATTGCAAATCACAAGTATATAATGACAATTTATGTGATACAATTGGAAGCAAGCATATACTGTCCATTTTGTATAATTTTCTGTTATTGTCTTTTCTTTTCAGACAGAAAACCTATCTTCCATCATGAGTAACCAAGTCCCTGCTCTCACCAAACCTGCTCCTGTCTTCAAAGGAACAGCTGTAGTAGATGGGCAATTTAAGGAGATCTCGCTAGAGGACTACAAAGGGCAATACGTCGTTTTCTTTTTCTATCCACTAGATTTTACATTTGTCTGTCCCACAGAGATTATTGCTTTCTCCGAGAGAGCCCAAGAATTTCGTAACATTGGATGCGAAGTCATCGCCTGCTCCACAGATTCCCACTTCTCCCATCTTGCTTGGTGAGCATTAGCTGGCTTCTTCCCTTTAGAAATATCCAGAAGTGTTTTCGTTCTTGCATAAGTTTATTTTATTGATTGATCTGATAAGTACTAAAGTTTAACAAGAAACATGAAAGCCAAAAGTAGTAATGTCGTACATAATATTCAAAACTAGCACAGTGTCAAAGTGTGTGAACTATATGAGTTTGTTTTATAACTGTGCTTTCAATTAGAGTACTTTGATGTCTCCGAATTCTGTTATGATATGTTCTCACTTGTCAAAGTTTGTTTGTGGCAGAAAGTTACGTAATTTATTGTCGTTCCTATTGTAGCCACTCTTTTTTACAATAAATGAGTATTAGTCATTCATATTTTATGAAGTTACTAAATATTTTTCAAATGTTTCAGGGTGAATACACCTCGCAAAGATGGTGGTTTGGGAGAGATGAAGATTCCCCTCTTGGCTGACAAGAGCATGAAGATTGCTAAGGACTATGGCGTGTTGAAAGAAGATGAAGGCATAGCTTTCAGAGGACTTTTTATCATCGACAAGAATGGAAATTTACGACAGGCAAGTTACGAGAATTTGTATTTATTATATTGTACTGTATATATTTCTCATGATTTATCTGTAAAGATTTTGTTACGTACTTGTAAGCTCATTTATCCAGAATTTTACTCTTTAACAGTTATAATTGTATAGGAAAATGGATATAGCCTGACTAGTTTATAAATAATTTTATATCAGAGTGTGAAGTGTTGTTTTATTTTTTCAAGTCATAATACTAATACTGAAAAGTATGTTAGCCACAAATTAATAATTGGATTTATAGTTAAATGATTCTATTATTACCTTACATATATATATCTTTTGAAGGTAATTTTTATTTCATGCTTTGACCTCTGCTCCCAGGTTGGATAGGCACAACCAAAGGTTAGGGATTTAAGGCAGTACGACTTCCTCCTTAACCAGTGCAATCTCGTTGCTTACTTGAAAATTGGCTATTTCTCCTCTTATGTGTATATTGCAAATCGTAGACTGACTACATTTTTAAGATTACTGGCTTCTCAGAAATTTACATGGATGTAATATTTACTATTCTATGGTCTATCAAAATCTCTAAATACCTTAAACAAAATTTTTAGGCGCATGACTTCAATTCAGGCATATACTTGCCTATTCTTGACTGATGTATGTAGCTGGTGAATATGTAAAAGACAAGCTATTTCCACGTGTATACTCTCTATCCTGGTTGAAATGGCTGGGAATGGTAAGCTTCATGTGCCATTTGTATCCTTTCATATCCTTGACATTCTGAGTGAACAGTCAGTTTTCTTGCTCAGGACAGATGCAAAATTGAACTATGGGTCTGTGATATGGTACACCACCTGAACCCTTACCCTGCAAGCGATCAATGATATTAATTACCTCTCCGTGCAGGGGGATTCCTGCCTGCATTAGCGCATAAATTTCGTACTATCCCCTAGATATCATCATAAAAGCTTCTGACTCCTGAGTTTCTCATCTGGATAAATAGACACATGTATGGTAACATGGCATCAGATGCCAGATAATGATTCCTGCTTCATACCTCCTGAGGGAATGGCACATAATTTGAAATTATTTATGCCCAAATGCGGGATGTATACAGCTTATGTCCAAAAAGAATATATGCCTGTGTGATTTTTTCACTGGTAAAGGGTTAAATCCTCTAAGCTTTGGAAGCATATCTCAATGTTGGGCACAAAAATAAATTTTTGAGTGCAGTATAATATCCTTTCCTTTCAATTGTAAAATCAACAAAATATCTTCGTAATCTTTCATGTAAGAACACTAATAGATCTTCCGATTTCCAATTTACAAATAGGCTACCATCAATGACTTACCTGTTGGTAGAGATGTCGATGAGACACTGAGACTCGTGCAGGCCTTCCAGTTCACTGATGAGCACGGGGAAGGTGAGTGACTAATTTCTATAACTCTGTCTTTTGTTGGTCCTCATAAATGAAAGTGTTTGACAGTATTAAGTTCTGAATATTATAAGCAGCAGTTGATGTTCATGTGCATATATCCTTTGTTCTTCCAAAGCATAGATAGCTAAATTTCTGAACCCTTACTGTTATTTATCAAAACCAATTCTTATTTTCAGTATGCCCTGCGGGTTGGAAGCCAGGTGCCAAAACCATGAAGGCAGATCCTGTAGGCAGCAAAGAATATTTCAAGACTGAAAACTAACCAGCCATATAGAGACTACATTGGTTTATAGAGGTATTCCTAATGTTAGGTGAGCTTATTGATATAGATGTTGAAATACATGGAATGACCGTTAGTAAATTAAAAAATTGTTTTGTTTAATTTGATAGGTGAATGTTGTCTTTAACACTGATTTGTCATTATACCTCATATTTGTATTGTAATGCCAGTATTAATGATCAAAATAAAGTGTATCCTCAGTTTAAGTATATTTATCCTTGTGACTGAAAGAGATTTCATGGAATAAAGTCTTCTTTGATATGTAGGTAGTCTTTCAATTATGAGAACTGGAAATACAGGAAGAAGATTTTACCTCTAAATGTTTATTATTTATCAATCGTTTGAGTGAATGTTTGGGATTAAGAATTGAGCATTTTATTTTTTTTCTTTGCGATCTCTTTCCATAGTTGTAGCTACTCAACTGATCCTGATTGGCGAAACAATATGTGGAAAACCAAATGACAAGTCTAACGATATAGCTACTGACTGTTTTTATACATTTTTTTTTTTTTAATGTATGCAATGTTTGATGTCTAAGAATTCATTGGTAAATCATTGAGGCTCTTTGGTGTCATTGTAGTAAATTATTTTTTATATAAGTTATTTGATGATTAACTATTCATGGTAAAATAAGCAATTTACTCACAGTTGTACCACTAAAAACATTTTATGACAATGTCAGACATAGTGGGCAATTGCTTGCTATTGTGCGATTCTGCTATAACGATAGGAGCTATTAATCCTATTCCCTGGGCATATTGGAACTTGATAAAATTAAGCGAGTATATATGCTGTAAAATATTGACATTATTGTGTATTGGAAAAGCATTGATCTTATGAGTTATCTATTCTGTGAAATATTCAATTCCTTTGTTTTGGAAAATTTTATTTGTACATGGTCTTACATGGGTCATGCCTCTGAAGATATGAAAGGCTGTTTTGATTTGTGTTGCTCTAGCCCTCTGTTCCAAAAAAAATATAGCAAATTGATTAGTTTTCATTTTTTGCTCTTTGCTTTTGCTCTTTTGATTTTTACATGTGAACACTACTGTATAATAACATGCACACAGTGTAATATGTTTGTGGCGTTAATATTGGAAACATGTATAATGCATCCTATGAAGAAGATATAAATTCTTAATTATGTGGACTGAGATACAGGCAGCAGTATGTTGGAATTTGTTTTGGGGGTGAGGAATTGTCTTGAATTACTCAGATGAGATTAAAACTGAGGAGTAAGAGTGCTAGCAATCAGTGCCATTTTTTTTGTTTTGTTCAGATGCACAGGTAGCAATGATGGTAAGAGAGCATTTAATATTTTACACCCATTGTTTTGTTAGCTTTATCCACCCTACTGATTTTAGCCATGTTTTAAAAATTAGTTTAGAATTTATCACCGACAATTTTTTTGTACAATATAGTCCTACTTCATCGTAATATGTATAAAGCAGTTTAATGGATTTTTAAAGAATTTAATCGTAATTTTAGAACAGTATTAAATTAGTATGGATAGTTTTTTATTTTTTTTTGCAGATAGGTGTATACCCATTTATAGTACCCTATTCACCCGCCTAAGTTTCCAAGTATAATTAGTCAGTGTACTGAATTAGCACTGATAAACGCAAATGCCAGTATTCTCACCATTCCACTTTCTTCAAGTGTGCAGGACATTAGAAGGTCTGTTAAAATATATGAGTAATCAAGTGTAATTTTTTCATATTTTCTTTGGTACAGAAATTCAGGACAAGCATACACTGTACTTACTTTTTCTTATGCCTGAGATTTAAGCAGTTGGTTCCACAAATGGTCTTCCATTTGCACGTGTTTACTTCTCCTTTGCTTTGCCATGCATTATATTTTTTTTTCTTTACTTTCTCACTCTTCTTAATATTCTCTTCCCATTAACCTTGCTATGCTTAATCAGTTTCAATTCTTTTTCCTTTTACTCCGGCAGTCGCTCAGTTCATATTTTTTTTTTATTTTCATATTAACTAAATGTTTTTTTTTTCCTTTTTTAATCACTTCATTGTGTTATTTCCTTTAATGCGGTTCTCTGTATGCATCATTGTGTCTTTATTTACAAATGACAAACACCACAGCTTTCCCTTCCTATTTTGGTCATAAATGACAAGACACTTTTTTCCCTGGGAACAACGTAGTCCTGAACTCTTGTCCCTTGAAATAATTAACTTAAGTAAATATTAGATAAGCCACGTTTATTGGCTGGTTATATTCATAGGTAATTCATTCATTCATTAATGCAGTACATTCCTTTCACTTTTCTTCACATTTGTCTATATTTATCCCTTGAGTGTCACTTATTAAATTATAGTTTTATTTTTTTACAAGGGTTAGGTGGAATATAATTAAAAATTCAATATGGATGAGGTTCATGCATTTCTCACTTTGAAGGACGTCCCTCTCATGAATGATGTTTTGGCTTTGAGAATAATTTTACATTAGTTTTCTAATACTGAACGATATTATTAGAGATTTCTGTTAGCTTGAAATTTTGACATAAAGCATTTAGCAGCATTAATTAGATATGTGATAATGGCTCGCTTGGTGATTTATACTTGTCGACGATATTTTCATACAGGTATTTTGTGATTCTTTTAACAATGCCCCAATGGAAGAAGGGAGTGTCTTATCAGCCCTGATAAATATGGAGTGGACATATTTTTGTCAACAGTTTTCTTAATGAGTTCTAATTCTCATTTTTCATATAGTTATAGAGGCATCTACATAACCACCTACATAATGCATGTTAATTAATTCATAATTATTATGGCAAGAGTATACTGCTGGCTAGTACAGTGGTAACGCGCTGGCTTCGCATTCACGAGGTCGAAAGATCGGTCCCCGTCCAAGACCGAGAGTTTAAGTTGTTTACTGGCAGGAACTGCTGTGGTTGGACATCACAGTGGGGGGTTGGGGCTTGCCCTGGCTGACGAATACCCATTGTAATGAAATGGAAATAAAGTTTATTATTATTATTATTATTATTATTAATAGCTCCTGCCAACTCGGTAGATATAGTGAGTACACCTATGGACATGGCAGACCTCATGTAGAACTAAGTGCAATTATAAACTTGCACAATGACAAGTGTTATACCTTACAGAGTTTAAAGGACAAATATGATAAGTATCACTGAGTACGAAAATGGAACCGACCAGGAGACGGGGATTTGCGAACATTGGGCTCTTTCTTGTAAGCACAATTAGGTCATTGATTAATTAATCTTATCAGCAAGACTTGGAATTTATAAGGCAGTAATAGAGGGACCATAATTCAGGGGGGTGTAAACGTGACGCTGATATCATCTGAGTTACAACATCAACAACTGCGTCACCGTGAGTTAGAAAATGGTTGATAAGGGGCGAGACGAACCTCTGGAAAATCGGGATTATCATTAACCTTATTACTCGCATATTTTGAAAGGACACCGAATTTGCTCAGGTGAGAGAGAATTTTGACATCATTTAAAGTTTTATAAGTGACTCATCTATTCTTTATGATTACGTTTTATTGCTCTAGACAGTGTATAAAGCTAAGGGGAGACAAGGTGAATGGTACCTTGACAACCCCGTTTTATAGGTAGTGTTGAGAGTGTGACAAAACGTTACAATTATTACGTATCCTTTGCCTGTACTATTTTAAGCAAATTGAATCTGTGTGAGAGTGATAGGGAATGTAGGGGAGAATATTCTCTATTTTGCTTCTTTGTGTATAGATATGACCACCTTGCTAGGTTCCAAAGTGATATGAGGGGAAAATAGCAGAGAACACATGGAGAATAAGCAGCTCACTCTTCAGAATGATATTTCCAGTCCCTAATTGTGTTATCCCTTTCTGTAGTAATAATGATAGTGACTATTAATTATTGTATACCTTTCTATTTTATCATGTAGAAGGTAGCAGAATAGCCACACCCATAAGAAAAGAATTGTGTACTAATCCTCACCCCTTTCTCAGGTAGTTGTGCAGCAAGAACGTTGTCATTTGTGTGGTGAGTTACTACCCCCCTCCCTTTGCTAATCTGCTAGAGTCCTCATGTTACATGCTGTGAATAACACATGAGATGGTGTTCTTTCTCCTTCCGCACTAATAATATTTAATCTCTAATAATAGCCACAAAATATAAACTTGTTATGTAACCCATAACTTTCTCAGGTTTGTTGTCTTCTCAGAGAATAATTAACCACATGCACATAAAAATTAAAAACTCATGTCAGTTCGACAATGTTATCCATGCCAACTTTTAGGTGGACAAGTAGATATGTCCTATTATGCATCAGTGAATGTAAAAGAGACTGGGTGCTGCTTTATCGTGCTGTCTACCTCACTATATGAGGTTAGATTAGTTTGATCATGTCAGGACGCTATTGTACCCTAAGCTGGCCTAACCAAACTAATCTACCCTAGCCTTGTTAGGTTAGATAAGGGTACAGTACACTACAGATATTGATGTAGATTGCATGCTAAAGTAGCACCAAACAATGTTTATGTGAGTAAATTAGTTAAGATTTTATACGATAACTGAGAGTTTTTTCATGGGCATCATGTAGCTCAAGGTGTGCGAGATCCTATTTGCATTACAAGCTATATAATATTTTTCTCTTTCCATAATATAAGGTTCGTCATGGTATTTTATGGAATATAGTTGACTAACAAGGGACTGTAAAGATATTATGTAACTTTTGGTGTTGCAGAGATTGTCCCTGGTAGTGGGAGAGCTTGAATGCATCCCCGTATTCTTGTCTTGTAGTATGAGCAAACTAAAAATACTAAGAAAGCAAGTGGGGGAGATCCCTGCCTCTCTAATTTAGTTTCCTTTCTACAAAGCAGCTGTTAGATGGGGCTATAAATTTTCTGATAGGCCACCCTCCTGATAATTCAGGGATATGGCATGGATGGATGGGAAAAAAAAAACTAAAATAGCTATCCAACTTTACCTTTCTTAGATGCAACAAACTAGGCTGTATTTGTTACAGTAGATTTATGTTTATAAAGTTGTGTATCCTTTTATGATATACATTTTTATTTATTTATTTTTTTTCCAGAGCCTTTATGATTGATTTAGAGTGGATGTTCCAGTTAGTCTCCTCCTTCCTTCCTGAGTGGGCCTTACAGCGCCTTACTGCAACATACTTTCGAGGTGAGCTTCCTTTTCTGCATTTGAAGTTTTATTTTTTATTTCTGTTTCATGTGAATTTTATATTTAGGTTAGATATGTAAGCCAGTTGGTTTGGAGTTTATGGTTATATATATTTAATTGCTTATTTTTTTCTCTCTCACCTCTATCCCTTTTATTTTAGATGAACAGTAAAGAACTGAAAGCTATAGCAGTCTATACCATACATTGTTTTTCGCACTGGTAGAATTTCTAGATATGTATACAGAAGTTCCCCTACTTACGAACAGTCAAAGATACGAACTAAAATCTACCCATTATATACTCATGTATTAATGTAGCGATGTATTATTGTTCTATACTGTATTATTTCATTATTATTACTGTATTAAAATTCATTAATGCTTCATACTTTATGTTTTATATAGTAGTTAATTGTCTTTAACCCAAGTACTGTACACTACTGTATATGTATGTACTATACAGTATATTTTTTTACCTAAACACAACTTGCGAACAGTTCTACTTATGATCGGACTTCTGGAATCTAACTCATTTGAAAGTTGGAGTGTCTGTAATGTGACCTGTCCTCATTCCTGAACTGTTGGTGAAATTGCTTCACTTATGACATACCATGTCCAATATTGTACTCATTGTGTGTGCTGAGTAGGAGCTACGAGGTAATTGATGTCACAACTGGCCCTTCCATTTCGTTGGTACTAGGCGATAATTTAGGGCAAAACTATCCCTTCTCTTTTGTCAACATAATTCAGTTGGAATTTTATAATTTTCTTCTAGAAACATTGCGGTCTTAAACTCAGGTTCTTTGGTATAACAGATCACTCTTGGACTCGCTGAGCCACAGAAACTCATATTTGCAGTTTTCTTAACATTTGTTAGAAATATTTCAACATTGGCTAAGAGGATTAGAGTTATTCACAGACAGCTCACTCGTGCTTAGAATAACATTTGCTCATGGCAAGGTTACAAAACATGTGTTACAAAGGCAACAACAGATTCAAGTGCGTTGTAGACTTTCATATATCATAGTGTTACAAAATGTATTATTTTCTTCCCTTGATGAATTGGAGATCCAAGATAAATGAGAGGTTCCTATGCTGAATTGGCTGTTATCTCTTTGGCTCATTATTAAGAACTAGAAATTAAAAAAAAATCCCTTTTGAGGTTGGTCTCATTAATTCTGCTGAAGTACCTTTTTGTTATAAAAAACTGATGTTCGTTCTTTAAGCAGAGGTACTGATATATCTATATGATGGTCTAATTTTTCAGCAAATTCTTGGTACACAGTTGGATTTGGAAAATTTCATAGCTCACAGACTAGTGTAGATCACGTGAAAATGAAGGTAAAAATTTTGCCAGCCCTGTCGGATAACTACATGTATCTGGTAAGCAAACTAGATTAATTTTTCCCTTGTAAATATTGATATGTTCTAGGGGTCACAAAACCACAGTCTGTTGGTCCCAACATTCTTATCAAGAGATTTTAAGCGGACCACAGCAACTGGGGGGAAGCGGGGAATAAAATTATATATACTTTATATAAATATACAGTATTTTATATATATATATATATATATATATATATATATATATATATATATATATATATATATATATATATATATATATATATATATATATATATAAAAAACAGACCAATCTTGGACTCAATAAGCTACTGAAGCTCTTAATTCCAACTATCTTTGACATTCGTCGGATATATTTTTACTTTGATTAATACATTAAGTAGGAATTTTAAGTTGGCTTATAATGGAGTTACGTGAATTATCCAATTTATGGATTTCGTCATTTCTATTTGCATGTCCCATGTTATAGTTATTGATTAGTCAGAACAATTTCATTAGTGTAATATTCATTGCTATCATTATTGTTTTTTTTTTGCAGTTAATGGATGAAAGTACCAAAGAGGCAGCTATTGTAGATCCTGTTGAGCCAAAAACTGTGCTGGCAGCTGTAGAAGAAACAGGAGCTAACTTAACCACTGTTTTAACCACTCATCATCATTGGTTAGCTGTGTTTATTTATGGTTCTGCCTAAAATGAAGTTTTGGTATATATTTCCTTACATCATAATCTTGTTGGTTGGAGCTCTAAAACAGACTTGACAAAGAATAAGAGAGACTGTGTTGCTTCTTTTGCGTGTTTCATTCTTGAATAAAAATGTATGATGAGTAATGGTCATTTTATAAGGAATCTTTATAGAAATTTAGTCATAATAAAAAACTATCCCTGGTGGTAGAGTAGAAAGAATGCCTCACTTTATTCTCTTTGTGTTAAATAAGAACCTACTAGAGTGGATAGGGGAGTAAACGGATGGCTTTCTCTCCTCTTCAACATTTTGTTACAGATCAGCTGTTAGGTTTGGAGGATAGACAGGGTATGAATAAACCTGGCTGACTTCCTATTTTGCCTAGTGTTGGCCACCCTGCTAGCTTCATATGGTTAAGGTTTTTGTTAAAAAAAAAAAAAATCTATAATTTTTGGTTCTTGGATAAATTGAGGCTCTCTGACCTTCATGTTGTTTGTGAATCATAATGCTCTGGAACAATCAAATGATATAAATAACAAATTCTTGGATAAATTTTGTTACTGCTGCTACCGTATGTAATTATTTTGTCTTTTATTTTTGTACTTCAGATAAGCTTATCAAGAAAAACAGCTGTTGAATAGAAAATAATTGATAATATGAGTTTGACTTACTTATGGGGAAAAGGTTTGAGATTGAGCATAAGTATTGTGTCTGAATTTTAGAGGGAGGGAAAGGTAATTCAAAAGTACCTCGGATTTCCACTGTTATGTGTCATGAAATTCTTCCTCAGCGAGATAATTGAACTGATTCTAGGCTATTCTTGATCAGAAGATTTTACATATTTTGTTTATAAATTGATTTCTTATCTTCTACAGGGACCATGCTGGAGGGAATAAAGAGCTAGTCTCCCTATTCAACAAACCCCTGAGAGTACTGGGAGGAGACGACCGTATTGGAGCTCTCACGCAGAAAGTCACTCATGGAGATGCCATTAAAGTCGGCTCACTTAATATTGAGTGTCTTTTTACACCTTGTCATACCCAGGGGCATATCTGTTATAATGTGACGTCACCTGAGGCTGATCATAAGCCAGCAGTGTTTACAGGTAAGACAGTTGGATTTCCTTGTTTGTCTTGGTCTCTTAATCCTGACATGGATGGCTAGTTTTTTATATTTTAGATGGTAAGGGTGGGGAGCTTGAAAAAAGTAGTGCCACCCTCCTTATAATGGGGAATATGGCTTTGGTATATGGATGGATTATTTATAGATGAACAGAAGTTAGCTATAAGGAAAACTTGGCAAGGTGGACTCAAAATGACAGCAAAAGAATGAGGCCAGAAAGGCCTAAAATCTACCAATTGTTTCTTGGCAAAAAAAATTTTCAGTATGGGAAGAATAGCTAGCTCTTTCCCCTTTAGTCACCTCATTTGATGGTTAGGGAATATAATTGTGGAATTTTTTCTTCACCGCCACCTGAGATAATTTTTATGACACCATGTATGATCTCTCCCTCAGGTGACACCCTGTTTCTTGGAGGTTGTGGAAAATTCTTCGAAGGCAGTGCTGTTGAAATGCATAAAGCCCTCATTGAGATTCTAGGAGTGCTACCAGACCACACAGTGAGCTTTTATTGTAATTAGTGTAATATTAAACTATTTTTAGGCACTGATAGTAGCATCTCATGTGATTTTCTAGAGCACTTTTCTAAATAGTTTTCCAAGATTTGATCAGGAAGGATGCATCTCAGTATTCCTTCCTATTGTGAGCCAGATATATAGAGTAGATATTGATAAGAGAGGCAATTATCGTATTGTATTTATCACATGAATTCCTAAGTGTTAGTTAATCTCAAGCAAGTGTGGAAGTATAAATTTCACACCAACTGCTAAGAGATGGAAATAAATGTCATTTGAGTTCCTGGTAACCCAGTGTTAAAACACTGAGCAGTTATACATTATTATATCAAGCATATAACGAACTAATTTTATGAAACTCTTAAGCAATTCATAACACTTTTAAGAGGGATTATTGGTATACTATTTTTAGCTCTTTTTTTTTTTTTTTTTTCACATTTCAGTTCAGATATCTTAAATTTTGATAATGGGCTTGCAGTTTGTATGTTTAACATATACTGTATTGGATTTAGGTGCACATTGATTGAAAAGAAGACTAGCAAGAAAGTAGGTGCAATGAATTTTTATAAACTTAGAAGAGGTGTATTCCTATAACTTTGGTGTACAAAATTGGAATTAAGTGTTTTTATTGGGGGGGGGGGGGTATTACATACGTGTATTTCCTGTGTGTCACTTGAGTATCATAAAGAGGATGAAGTGGAGGGTTGGCAAACTCTTTCTTCCCTGATGTTTCAGCTTGACGTCAACAAGTTGAGCAAAGAAAATTAACTTTTGTAGGGCCTGTGGCACAGTGTTAACCTTTGTTGTGCGTGTTAAAAATCCAAAAGTTTATACATCCTATTATTTAATGATAATATTTATTTTCTTTATTACAGTATATCCTTTATATTTCTGCATGACATTAATAATTTCCGTTGCAGCTTGTTTATTGTGGCCATGAATATGCACTTCATAATTTGCGATTTGGCCTTCATGTGGAGCCTAATAATAAAGCCATACAAGATAAGCTAGCTTGGGTACAAGCGCAGAGAGAAAATGGACTTCCATCTGTACCCTCTACAATAGGTGAGTTCAAATGTTGACTGTATGGGTATGATAATACTTTCCTTGTAAAAATTATTTCAGGCGTTATCTTGGTAAATTAGGCTATCTCAGGTAGCGGCGGAAAATTAATTCCAGCCTTGAATTTTGAGCCTGTCGTAGATGAACATAAGTAGTGCTTAAGAAAGAATATTGCTCTTTTTCTCCAAGTGTCCAATGAAAACAAACTGAAACGATATCTGATGATAGGGAAGAATGAATTTTTCTCAAGTATTTCCCGTACATTACAAGAACCATACATAGGGATAGAGGAGTGAAGAGCTAAGTGTCCCTTGTTGTCATAGAATTTGTTTCCTTGCCATATCACCTAATAGAAGCAGGGAGTATATGCATGGCATGATGAGAAGACTTGCTGCTTCTTTGTCTGTTCAGTTCTTGGCACTGCCTACTTTAACGGAGTATGGCATAGGGAAAAAAAAAAATCAAAATAATATTGGGGAAAGTTTTAGAGCAGGATCTTTTCATTTTTGGGTTGAGACACGATCAGTATGATGAAGCCATGATATCACTTTAAGCATTTAAAAATTATTAATATAGCATAAGACATATGGGTCTAAATTGTAGCTCATAGGTTTTGTTGCTTATATTCAGGTGAAGAGAAACAGATCAATCCCTTCATGCGAGTAACAGAGGGCCCCGTTCAGCAACATGCTGGGACATCGGATGGTGTGGCAACAATGGCGGCCATTCGAACGGAGAAAGATAACTGGAAACCACCCAAACTTTAAAGTTCCTATTCAGATTGCATACTTTCCATAAATATACATGAATGAGGATGTTCAGTGAGTAGTAAGTGTAATATGTTTAATTTTCCAGTGTGCATTTTTTTTTTTTTATTAATTAATGATGAGAATATAACCTTACCGATATAAGAACAGCATAATAGTTGTCTGCCTCTTTTCTTTTTCCAAAAGTTAATGAATACTGTACTCATAACACAATACATTAGTTACAAAAATAGCATCTATACAGTCTTGACTTTATAGTTCTGAGAAAGACTGTGGCCATTTAGGATTATAATTTAGCTTTTTGTATGGACTTGCTGTAATGTTCGCAGTGACGAATATATTTCTTGCAGACTATGTTCAGAAAATAACTGCACTGTTTATGTAACCAATTTTTGACGACGCGTGGTAAGAACAAAGCTTTAGAGATTATTGTGATCTTACTTCAATAACTATAGTATAAGGTTTATTTTATCAAAATAACCTAAATATGCAACACTATCACAACGTTTTTGTAATTGTACAAGAGAGCATATTTCCACATATAGAACTGGCATCTAATTTTTTCTTTCTGTCTTTGTATGATGTTAATTTTAAATTCTTAGAATACAGGAGTGTCCAAAAACTCTGATTATTTATTTATATCAATTGCATCAAGCTGATATTCCTTCCTGTGAGAATTTCTTGTGCCTTTTGGTTATAATACTAACTTTCACAGTAGCAGTTAAAAACGCATCTTGATATTTAGCGGTCTTAATCTGATCGTCTTTTCATGTAGCATGAAATAATATTCAGTGAGGAAGCTTGCTACCCTTCCACTCACCTATTCAGGCTTTGATAATGTCACCAGGGAACCTAAATTTGCATTGACTGTGTTCTTTTCCTACAGCATGCATATGTGACTGTGAGTAAAAGGTTCATGAAGAGGGCGGCTGATTTTTTTATGCATATTTTTTTTCCTTGTTGCTACCTCCCTGTTGAATCAAAAAAATTTTTTTTTATATTTTTATTTTAAGAATAGATATTTATAAAACATAAATTTGTATATCCCTGGTGAAGGAGGAGAATTACATCTTTATCATATCCATTTGTTAATTGAAAACCATTAGAGGGATACTTCTGGCGCTGTTGGGAGAAAGAATTCCCTCCTGATATGTGGTGTATATTGTAAGATGTGACCCATCTCTGTATGCCTTGAGTATTATACAAAATGATTAAAGAGGATATACTTGACAGTGGTAGTTGAGAAAATTCCATACTTGTATGGTTTATGGTAGGGGTAATGGAGTGATCATGTCCCTCCCTCTCTAAATGACTTTCTTCTTGGTAAATGCTGATGGAAAGAGAACAGACATCGTAATTAAAATCAATTGTCTTGGTTCAAATGTTATAGGACCGGCCTCCCTAATTAACTTCTCTGGAATGTGGCATAATATACGAAAAGCAAAATCCAGTAAGTGGGTTAGTGTTCAGCTAATGACGATAATATGCAATAGAACATCCTAAACATGCATGGAATTATAAAATAATACAATTCTAAGTTATAGTAAAATGGTTATTTTGAACACAACACATTAATTTATACATTTTCTAAAATTCAGTTATGAACCAAAGGGATTTTCCTCTAGTTCACTTTAACAATATGAGATCCAAAGAGATTTAAATTTGTGTGTGCAGGTTACTCCATCCTTTTCATTGGCCTTGAAAAATTTACTTTAAAAACAATAATGTTTGGCTGGCCCTGCATATACAAGTCGGTACACAAGGCCGACACATTTTTAACAAAAACCATTCAATTAAAGCATGAGAGGATGTTTATCCCCTCAGTATATATATATATATATATATATATATATATATATATATATATATATATATATATATATATATATATATATATATATATTATATATACTGCAACCAGTATTTTGAAAAGGTCTTAAAGTCTTAAAAACACTAAGTAAACGTATTATTACAAGCAACAATGTCACGTCTTAATATAGAAATTGTTGAAAGTACCATTCTTTATTTACACTTGGATACAATAAAAGTTACGTTTTGTATCGTCCTACAAATTTCTTGAAACAGAAATGTAGCAAAGTGCAATCCAGTGCCCTGAATCATTGTCATAAGAATGACTTCCATCACCTCTGGATGTTAATATTGTTTTATACCAATAACAAGTGGTTATTCCACTTTTAGTACACTACACTAAAAAGCTGCAATGATCCACACACACACTAGGCTTCTATTTGCATATACCCTTATAGAATAAAGCCTGTAAAACTTTAGAAAAAAAATATCATTGAATATGTAAGAATTTGCCAGCTTATAAAAACTTAGAAAACTGGATATCTGATTTTAAATTAAATACAAATTAACTTTGTACTAACAAACGATTTTCATTTTTCTTAGTTTATTAAAAACTGCTAAATTATATGAAATGAAAGCACTAACATTAAAAAGTCCTAATGTACCTTAATTCAGCTTTCTTTTAACTAAATTCTATCCAGTGTTTACAGGTAAATGAAACTGTAACAACTGAAGAGGTATAAGTAAAATACAGTAATAAAACAACAAGTTCAACAATGATGATATCTATGGCAGGATTTTGTAAAATGTAAAAAATTCTCCAACAGTTTCCTTTATTCTCACTCTGATTCTTCTTCAACAAATTCACTGTTGCAAATTTCATTTTTTTCATCTAACGGTGAGTCTCTTCTCTGAAAAAAAATAAAGCAGAACATTAAAAGTGAAAGTAAGTTGGCCTATGGCATCAGCTGCCCATTGCAATACTACAGCTGAAAGTCCATTGGATGATAAGTCATCCTTCAGTTACGGTTCTTATTCTATGCCTACATCAACACCGAATATGCTTTGATATTTGTTAAACATCTCTTATTATCCCTTCACATCTGACAAGCCACAACACTCCCCATTTGTTTCTCTTTGCTTCATGCTTTCTTCGTGCCCAGCCCGATGAGGGTTATTTTCATTGCATGTCCTGGTGTCACACTCATTAAAAAAGAAAAGAGAATTATATAGCCAGGATTATATGGGCTCTGGACAGAAAAAAAGAGAAGGTTAAGAGATAAAGCCATTATGGATGTAAACAAGGACAGATATTGAATTTCTAGAGTACCAATTCTTGAAGTACCATACATTATATTTATCCACGAACATCCCTCAGACAATATGCTCATTTCTTTTCCATACACACACACTACAGGAATTAAATAGTGGGAGATGATGCCCAATAGAATCAACTTCCAAACGTTTTACGAAAATGATAGAAAAAAATATGGTCATAACCCCCAGGTATTTACTTCTGATATGTGGACTTGTTATTTAAAATGGATATGATAACCAAATACCATCAGAAAACCAATAAAGGAACACTTTCTCTTTGAAGTACTTGGCATATAAGGATATAATTTTCACGAACACCTGTAGCTGGGTCAATTGGGAGGCTACAACCAAAGAATAAATTACACGTTAACAAAATAAAAAGCTCGTTACATATCTATTTCATGGCAAACAGCTGCTTAGTTCCACTTATGAATGCTGTATGTCAAAATATAATTTTTACCAGTACAGGTAACAAATGTAAATATTAAACAGTGTAAGCTATTTACTGAGCTAACAGACAAAATGCAGATAAATTGACCTGAAAATAGTAAAAAAAAATTATGTACAGACACTCTCCAAGTTACAAACAAGTTAGGTTCCAGAAGTCCGCTCGTAAGTTGTGCTTAGGTAAAAAAAAAGTACTGTATAGTACATACATATGCAGTGCTATACAGTACTAGGCTACAGACACTTAACTTAGACATAAAACATAAGTATACAGTATTAATGAATTTTTATATTGTAACAATGTAATAATACAGCACATTACAGTAATACATACATTAATACATGGGTAGTTGATGGATACGGTTGTTCGTAAGTTGGTGAGCTTCTGTACCAAGAAAAATGAAATGGCCTAGTGCAGGAAGCACTGAAAAGTAAGACATATCAGTTTGTATTTAGCAATTTTACTACGAAATTCGAGGTTTCGGGTGACTATTAGACGGAACTTTTGTTCAAGTCTACAAAGGACACAGTAGAGAGTTTCAAATTTTCATAGCTATGGTGACCTAACTGAATTGATACCGATTTCATTCAAATGAAAGAATGCCAATGACATACCTCACTGGACAATACTTCTTCATCTCCTCTGTCATCGAAACTGCTAACTTCCTTCTCCCCATCGTTTGTAGACATATCTGCTTCTTCGGTATCCTCGACTGTGTCTATTTTACCATTCTCAGTTTTTTGTCCACCCTTTTCTGCAGAAATATACCCTTCACCAAGTTCATTCATTATTTCACCTGAAATAGGATGTAATTCCGAACTAACAGTTAAGTATTTCTTATAATTCTAGTTTCCAAGGTCATCCTTGTAATACACTAAGCTTCACTATGTACGTCAAATACAAAGTGAAAAACTAAAGGAATACTTGCTTAATGTAATGCTTTCAAAGCAGGTATCAGACAAATAATCATCTTATGCAAAAAGGAGCCTTTTATAACTGTTCAATGGCTCTAACCTCAATTGAGTTACCTGGTTTTATGTTATGGACTCCCTTTTTTATTAAGGACTAGGATGGCCTTCTGTCAAAGGACTTTGTTTTTTTTTGGTAGTGTGACTGATACCCTGAGTGAATGCCCTTTCTAACCTCAGGCTGTGGGGGTCTCAAACCAACGACCTGACAAATCAAAGTCAAGCATGTTACTAACCCAGCCACAGCGGCAACAATTTCAGTTTTTATTATGCTCGAAAACAATAGATGAGACTGAATACTTGCATTTTTACTATCACAAATATAGACCTACTAACCTTGGAGTTCAGTGAAACCTTTATCCACTTCTTCCCAAAGTTTCGCCTGTTCTGGATCTTCATCTAGTCCAGAGCGGTCGTATTCCTTGTCAGAACTCGCCTCCTCGCCTTCGTAATCACATTCCTCACCTTCCGAGTGCCCTTCTCCCTCATCATCATGGTCTTCTCCTTCATATTCATCTTCTTCCTCTTCATAATCACCTATTTCCTCTTCGTTTTCATCTTCCACTGCTTCTTCTTGATCGTCTTCAGCATTTCCTTCATCAGTATCTTTTTGTTTTACTTCCTTGTCATCACCGTCTTCATCATCCTCTTTCTCTTTATATCCAATTTGATTATCTTCTTCCTACAAATGATGAGTTATTAAAACTTCCTAACCTAGGACATTTTGTCATGATTTTTTTTTTTTTTGGGGGGGGCAAACAGGATAGAAGCTTCTTCTTAAGAAAATTATGCAAGTATGTTTAAATCATACTACAGTATACCACTATTCATTTGAATTAAAATAATATTTAACAGAGATGAACCTCTCTTAAACCATAATAATGCAGAATTCGATATAAACCTTTCCCCTTAGTAAATTTGAATTTCGGTGATGCCTATAGTATACTCTTGCGAAAATTAAAATGGTAGGGCTCTGAAGCCTCCTACAGAGGATACTACAGAGTAAAAACTTATGCACAAGGAACCTACAGACTCAGTCAGTTCTGTGATAAAATTTTACATTTTGGAAAATATATAATTTACTACAATTTGGAGAATCTAATGTAAATATAAATTTCTCTCAGGCAGGGGGGGGGGTGACAAAACATCACCTTCATGCTCTTGCTTTGTAAGAGCTGACAAAAAGAAATTGGAGAGTGAAGGGATGACAATCTTTCCTACTGGAGAATGATATTTGTTCAGCTGTTGCCGCTCTGATATGTTCAGTTGAAATGGCATCATGTTAAAAAAAAAAAATTCAGGGTTAAAAGGTTTATCTTTTGGATCTAAGATAATTCTGGTGCACATACTTAAAACTGTACACAGAATAACATAGTGGATTAACTTCTAGTGAAAAAAATTAATAAAACTATAGTTACACTGCAAGGGAAGAAATATAACTCACGTATCACATTATCCCAAACAACTTCGTTTTAGATACAGTTTACAAGACACTAATTCTTGCAAAGAGACACAACGCACAAGCGATGTTAGTGCAAAGAAGAAAATTACCGTTTAGTACATCCGGGATAAAAAAAGGATTAATGACGATTTCAGCCTGCAATATCACTCACTGAAAGGAATTTTGAGCTACACCTGCCTTGCTAAAGTGCGTGGCAGGCAGGGAAACTATACCCTGGTGTCATGGGGCTAAGAAAACTGTTATATTTTCAATAAATCCCATGATGTGAATAAAAAGAATGTGAAAAATACCAATTTCTGCCATTCTGAAGATAATTTCACTTTATGCCAACAACAGAGAGAAAAACCATAAAATGAGTTCTGGAAATGCAACAGCAAAGAAAAATAAGCAAATCAAGTAAAATATTACTCTTACAACTTGCGGAGGATGGGCCTCTTGGTAGCGAGCTAGATGCTCGAACAAGCGACAGTGCCGTTGGACAGCCCGGGCGCCTGCCGCCATGTCTGTTCTTATCACTTTGTAACAAAGGCTACAGTAGTGAGCTTCAATTTGTGTCACATATTCTAGACCTGCAACATTGAATAATGTTTTAGATTAAAAAGAATGTGACAGCATTTCTAGTTATAAGACTAAAAAAAGGTGACTGCATTTCTAGCTTTAGACTAAATATAAGTGACTGCATTTCTAGATTTAGACTAAAAAAAAAAAGTGACTGCATTTCTATTTGATACGAATAAAAAATAACAAAACAGTGATTTAAAAATCCTAAATGTCGAAATAGGTTTTATCTTCCTTCAGGTAAAAGGTAATTCACATATAAATAAATGTCAGATATCCCATTCCCAACTTAACAATGTGATTATGAAACTCTTTACCTACGGTATAAATGCTAGAATGATGCTTTCCTAGGTTTTAAGAATGTAATAAAAAGTACTTACACATTTTGTTTGTCAGTGCCAAATGCAATTATTATTTTATTAAAAATGCAAAACAAATTATTAAAACTGTTAATTATAATTTTAAATTCATATAAATATACTACGTAAAGTACAGATATCTTTGTGGTTAACTAAAACGATACTCTGGTCAGTGCTGAACTCATGGTGCAATTGGACTGCCTCCAATTCTATACTCAATATGTCTCCTGAGCTGGCAGTAGCTAGATAAAGATGCAAACATTGTGCCTTGCAATTTTTAAGTCGTCTGTGAGACATAGTCACTTTTTTGCAATGAAACAATGACAACAAAGTTTGGAGCTTTGGTATGACAGAGCAATATTTAACCGATCGCAAGAGAACTGAAAACTGTGGTATAAAGATAATAAAATACCTATATATATTCATCAGCATATTTATTACCCCCTGCAACTTACTACAACCTCATTAAGTAGTAAGGGTAAGCACGATCAAAACCCATAGACCTATTCAACAACAGCTGTATCAGTCGGAATACGTCATTCAAACAATTATGGAACAGTGTATTAATGCAACAACGTATTTTCTATTCCATGACAAAAATGTCAAATGAAAACTGCAAAGTCTTTACAAAAAAATATAAAAAGGAAACTAAACAGACCAAATTGGCAAATGTTATACAGATGTTGGAGTTACGAAAGTGACACTTGACTCCAGAGGTATTTATGATATTTACTGAATAAGGAAATTCATATAATGTTACTCACCAACAGCTTCATTTCCTTCTTCATCTTCATCATCTAGATGCTCCTTGTCCCATTCAGCATCAACTGAAATTTCATCGGGTTCATGGCCTTTTCTATGTTTGGCATCTTTAGATGGACTCTTGCCGATACCCTCTTCCATTTCATCTAGGCCTTCTGTGATTTCCTGATGTTCAGAGCCAACTTCTTCATCTATTAAAGAAAGGAATAATATTCCATCACTTATCCACTCTCTAAAGAAATATTTGCATATGCTACTTACTTTTATTATCACCTTGTTTGGACATTTCATCTGAAAGCTAAGCCATTAAACTGAAGGGGTTCAATTCAGATGGTCAAGTCAATAATATATATATGTGTGTGTGAATGGATATGGCTGTGTAAGGAAATTGAATGAAATTTTGAGATCCTTAGCACTTGCAAGTTTATTACTTCTCTTCAGAGTTGTACAAACGAATGAGTTGATATATAGACATACAGAAACCAGGTGAAAAAGGGGAATTAGCAACCCATAATCGGAACTTGAGTATAAAGGCAGTACCGACATATGTTATATTAGCTTATTGGGGTGTAAATACCAAGTAAATAAGGTACGGTCATATGGGCTCACATTACTTTGCTGAGAATAATGTTAACAATGGAACAGACATGCTAAATTTAATAAGAATAATAATAATGAAAATAATAGTAATAATAAATGATAATACTAATAACACTAGTAATAATAATAAAAATTATAATAATAGAAAACATAATAACTCTAGAAATAATACTAACCAAAAAAATAAAATTAACAGCAGTACAACAATAAGAAAAAATAATTATATAAACAGTAATCAAGAAAAATCAGAGAAAACAAAACGATAATATTAGAAATACAGTACTAACAGTAATATTATTTTAAATATATTAATTAAGAAATGACAAAAAATAAAGGTGAAATAATAGTAATACTAAAAGAAAGGAAATACTTAATAACAATTTTTAAAAATATAATAAATCAATTATGGATATAAATAATAAAAAAGAACTTATGTTATTTCCAAAATTACATTTTTCAAACTTGTATTACCCGATTTTTCTTGATTACTGTTTATATCATTATTATTTCTTATTGTTGTTCTGCAGTTAATTAAGCGTGTCTGTTCCATTGTTAACATTATTCTCAGCACAGTAATGCGAGCCTATATGGCCGTACCTTATTTACTTGGTATTTATACCCCAATAAACTAATATATCATATGTCGGTACTGCTTTTATACTCAACTTCCGATTATGGTTTGCTAATTCCCTTTTTTCTCCTGGTTTCTGTATGTATATATATTGCCTCATTCGTCTGTACAACTCAGATTCCTTTGAAGAGAACTAATAAACTTGAAAGCGCTAAGGATCTCAACATTTCTTTCAATTTCCTTCCGTAGCCATTTACACACACACACACACACACATATATATATATATATATATATATATATATATATATATATATATATATATATATATATATATATATATATATATATATATATATTTAATACTTTGAAGTTTCTTATTCCAGAACTATACTGAAGCAAAGAAAACAAGTGGTAGCTACAATAGCAAAATAATTTGTCTCCATTTTCAAAAACATTCATGATAACTATGACAAGGGATATGCATTATAAAAATACGTCACAACTCTCCCAGGGCTGCGGGTTATAATGTCTCATTAAAATAAAAAATAAACAAGACTGACCATCTTCTCCAACAGAGTCTAATGTCATGAAATTTGCCAAATCTAAAACGTCGTCATCCCCTTCTTGGTCTGGCTCGTCGCTCTGCCGGTCCCCTCCGTGGTACTCGATAGAGGCTGTCCGAATCTAAAAATAAGGGTAATATGTGCAAGGATAAACGAGATGCTTAAAATAGACGGTGGATTGCTATAATACAAAAAGACAGTACTGAAGAGTAGGTTAAGTGATGGTTTGTGATAAAAGACCATTTGCTAATGGAGAAACATGGTCAAGGCTGTAAAAGCATTTTGTTAAGATATACTAATTTAAATATAAATATTCATGAGAGGAATATATACAAAAAGACTGAATGTTATTAAAAGTACCACTGTAATTGATTTTACATCACATATTCTACTAAGGACTAGGAAAGTGCCTCCTTGTGAAGGACTATGGTTTTTGGCAGGTGTGACCATTGTGTGTAGTAACTATGACATCATATCTTGCAAAAGTGAGCAATATGGCCTCAAATGAAAGTTAAAAAAGGGTAAAGCAGCAAAGCTTCATCATACCTTGCCAATCCTCACACTTTTTATAGCTATTGTGAGGGGAAAAAAGAAAAAGGGACTGTCATCCCTTTGATCCCATGTAATTGTTATGTTTGCTCTTATCATAAGAAGCAGGGATTACAGGTGAGGTTTTTTTTCTCCGACACCACCAGGATTCATAAAATTTTATATTTTACAGTCTCAAATTAATATCTTTTCCCTTAAGTGGCTAATGGATTCATTACCATACTCACTATCAATTCGGAATTTACCCTTAAGTGGCTGATGGATGCAATATGATACTCTTAACAATTCAGAACTTACCCTTAAGTGGTTAATGGAAGCAACATGGTACTCATGAACCATTCAGCACTTACCCTTAAGTGGCTAATGGATGCAATGTGATACCTGTAAACAATAAGAACTTACCCTTCAGTGGCTGATGGATGAAACATGATACTCATAAGTAATGAAGAACTTACCCTTAAGTGGCTGATGGATGCAATGTGATACTCGTAAACCATTCTGCTAGGGAAAGTAATCCGACATATCCCACAGCGAGGATGTAGATAATGCCTCTGCATCTTATGGAAAGAAAAATAAAATAAAAGGATGTAATTCTATTGCGTCTGCTACCATTACTCATTCCACATATTTTTCTTAGAGTATGCTCTATAAAGGCTTAAAGGTATGGATTATCTAAACAATGTATAATTACGTCATATTAATCTACCTATGACCTCATTATAGTATTACTGTCACTATTAGCCTTAAAGTCAGTTCATAAAAGACTTTGCCAAATGAGCATAAAAAAAAGTTTCAATTGAAGATATTTTTCAAGAAAGAACAACTCGATCTGATTCAATAATTTGGTGCATACAGTGTACACCAGTACATTTTTTTAACTGATATGCTACTTCCTGATAATCTCAGCTAGCTGCCACAAGTATGGAGTAAATGAGGTAGTAGAAATTCAGTAAAAACCCTCCCATCCTTGAATTCTTTGTGAATTGTTTTATGGAGGGAGGGACTGTAAACCCATATTTTCCTATCACTTTGAGTCAGCTCTTAAGAAACGCAAGGTATAACAGCCTGGATTTTTTCTATCCTATCATGAAAGACCCTATCTCTTTGAGTCAACCCATAGGAAATGCAAGGTATAAGAGAGTGGACTTTTTTCTATCTTATCATGAAGGATCATATAAGCATATACCATAATGTTAAGAGTTACCTGCGTGACAGTCACATGAGCAATAGCACACTATTATTGGCAAACAAAATTATTTTCAAGAATGGAGTGAAACTGATGAGCTCATTGTGGACTAATGAATAAGTGTCAGAGCCCTTACTAGTATAGGTGATATGTAGTATACAAAAGTCACGGACATATTACCACAATAACACTACAAAACTATCTATTACATATTAAAACTTTACCAGATGGAAGTTTAGGGTATATGTGAAAATTGATCCTAATCAGCAATCACTACAGTGGAATTCACTAACACTTGACATCTGGAAAAGAAAAAGCTGACCAACTTGACCTATTCTTCCTTCGAATTTCATATAAAGCTACTGATGTGTCCAAGTGCAGTATAGCAAAAGACAATTCCTGTACACTTACTCTATGCAACTTGCTACGATAGTGCAGACTTATCCCTTCGCTGATATTACTTCCCATGCATTTATACGCGAGCTTACATGTGGTGCAAAACCTGGAACACAAAACAAAAACCAGATAATGGTACTTCATTTACTTATTTGCTTGTTTTTATCACCATATATATTTGTTTGTTTTGGTATAGGAGAGCATTTTTGCCACTATTAAAGACTGACCCCATGAAAATACTGTTTTGCCAGAACCATCACTTCTTTATTAATGTACTCACTGAGACAGGTGAACAGACAAAAGTATTTTCTCCCTATCCCAAATTTGCTCTGCTCAAGAAAATCCATATATGCTACCTTGGGGAGTCGAACTTAGGATCTCTAAGGTAGACACCAGACGGTACGGCCAAGGAGTCATTTTTAATTACAATCCCATGAATTTGTTTAGGCATACATCCAAACATAGGTATGTCGACAAGGTTAAGCATCTCACTATAACAGTAGCTGCTCATTCAAATTCTTTATATGCCCTAACTAGCAAAAGAGTTGTAATTCAAGAGTCCTCAAACTTAAAATTAGTGAAAAAAAAAAAAATGTCAAGTAACACATTTTACTGCAATACTGTAATGCTATACAGCATTCGGAATACTGTTTGTTAATTGGCCATGAAAAGCTATGAATGCTGTAAAATAACATCTTACTTGGAGCTTGCAACCTTAAACTCATCAGGCTTCTCCTCCTTCCACTTGTCCTCGATATCTCTCTGTTCTTGTCTCTGCTGGACGCGAATTTTTCGCAAAACCACCGAGTGTTTTCTCGCCAGTCTGTTGAGTTGATTCTTGTGTCCTTCACTTGCCAAATGCAATTTGTATTCCTAAAGACAAATAAGTAAAGATATAACAACTTAAGCAAACAAACATATGAGAAAAAAATAAGGCCCTCACAAAGAGACCTGGTAAATCCGGGAAACCAGAGGACTAGTTATGGAGTTTTAAGCCTGGCAATAGTTTGTATAAATTCTCTAATACCGTATTAAGAATAATAACAATATAATAATCTCAACAATAATTATAAAAATAATAATAATGATAGTAGTAATATGAAATATGATAAAAAACTTATTAAAGAAACCTAGGAAAAAATGAAACAGCAAACATTATTAACATAAAATAAAATCAGATCTAAAAAAATGACAGAATAACAAAGACCTATTAAAGCACACTACGAATTTGTATTAATATTATAAATCGAGTCAAAATGAATAAGAAATTACAAACATCTATTATATTAAAGTAAACTATGAACTAACAATAGTAAAAAAAAAATAAATAAATAAAAAAAAAATAATATATATATATATATATATATATATATATATATATATATATATATATATATATATATATATATATATATATATATATATATATATTGATCCTTCGCTCTATTGCATTTCTTCCCTCGCGAATTCACTGTATCGCGATTTTTTTTGGCATTTCTTTTGGGGGGTATATGCAAAAATATTAAAATAAAAATAAAAATAAAAATTCAGTATTTTAATTTTTTTATTGAAAAAAAATGTTTCATTATTTAATTGATAAAAAAAGTTTATTTCCCACTGTACAAATAATAAAACAGTAAGAAATAGTAAAAAAAAACAAATTTGAACGTAACTCTGCACTATAGAAAGTACGATACTGGTATCAGCGCATCGGAAAACGCAAAGGGTTGCACCTACGTGAGCTAGCATATATTAAAATTTCCAGTAGTTTCATGATTTTATTGATATAAAAACGTATTTCTTAGCCTGAGAATAATAAAACAGTAAAAAATAGTAAAAAACAAATACTAACAGTATTGCACCATGTAAAATATGATACCGGTATCAGCGTTTCGGACAAAGGCTCGCACCTACGTGAGATAGTTCATGGAATGCTATTGGCTGAAAGAGTGAGAGATCTGTATCATGGGGTCTGATTGGCTTTTTCATTGAAGTTTGGTTCTCCCACCATCTTCCATTGTCTCGCCTCACTCGTTCAGTCTAACTCACGTGTGCGCCGTTCACGTTTTGCTTATTAATACGTTTTGCTTGATTTTTTTACTAGCGTATTTTAACCTTTGCAATGCCTCCCAAGCATCCTTCATCTTCTAAGGCTTCTGGTAGTGAGCCTAAGCTGCAAAGGAAGATGTTAACCATAACAGATAAGGTGAAACTCTTAGATATGCTGAAAGAAGGAAAAAGGTTTACAGATGTCGGCCTCAATGAATAACAGCCGTAAAGCTGTTATTGGCTGCGAAATAATTTCCTCTTGAGTCTACAAACGTCATTTCCACCTCATTCACGGTAAGTTTACCTATCACGTACATATTAATTTACGTTGCATGCTGTTATTTATAAAGTAAAGGGTTGTTTTTTAACAGTGCAGGGGGGGTTTATACAGTAAACGTAAAAATAATTGTAAAATACCTATGTACATGAGTATGTCATGTCATTACCACCTCATTCACAGTAAGTTTATCTATTACTTTCATATAAAATTACGCTTGCATGCTGTTATTTATGAAGTAAAGGGTGGTTTGTTAACAGTACAGGGAGGGTTTATAGTTTATACAGAGTAAACGTAAAAATAAATTAAAATATCTATGTACATAACGGGTGATCCTACTTCACGAAAATTCCTCTATCGCGCCGGGTCCCGGAACCTAACCTTCGCGATAAACGAAGGATCACTGTATTTTCATTATTTTATTGAAAACAAAAATTTTCTTTATTTTATTGATGCAAAAATGTATTTCCAAGCCTAAGCATAATAAAACAGTAAGTAATAGTAAAAAAAAAAACATAAATTTGAACATGTAACTCTGCACCATAGAAAGTATGATACCGGTATCAGCGTTTTGGAAAACCCAAAGAGTCACACCTACGTGAGCTAGCATATATTAAAATTTCCAGTAGCTTCATTATTTATTTGATAAAAAAGTATTTCTTAGCCTAAGAATAATAAACCAGTAAAAAACATAAATAATCACAGTATTACACCATATAAAATATGATACCGGTATCAGCGTTTCGGAAAACGAAAAGGGTTGCACCTACGTGAGCTAGTACATATTGAAATTTTCATTAGATTATTGATAAAATAAGTATTTCCTAGCCTAAGAGTAATAAAACAGTAAAACACATAAATTTAAACATATACACTAACAGTATTGCACCATGTGAAATACTGTATGATAGTTCCTGGAATGCTATTGGCTGAAAGGGTGGGAGACGACGAATCACAGAATTGTTTTTCAGTATGTTCTGTATCATGGGGTCTGATTGGCATTTTGATTGAAGTTTGGTTCTCCCACCATCTTCCATTGTCTCCCCTTATTCGTTTAGTCTAACTGACATGTACGCAGTTCACGTTGCGCTTATTAAGATGTTATGCTTCAGGGGTTGGTTTCTTTCGATAACAGTCTCCTATGCCTCAAAAGCCCCCCTTTAATTTCAAGCGGCTCTTGCAGTTCTTCTTTAACGTGTGATTTACAAGAGATTTCCTCTACTGGGGGAGCATCAGCATCATTTCCTTTGCCTTAACAGACTCCTCTTTAGTTTCAAGCAGCTTGCTGCAGATCTTCTTTAACATGTGATTTACAAGAGATTTCCTCTACTGGCGGAGCATCAGTATCGTTTCCTTTGCCTCAACTGACTCCTCTTTAATTCAAGCGGCTTCTGCATATCTTCTTTAACGTCAGATTTAAAAGAAATTTCCTCTACTGGGGGAGCATTAGTGTCATTTTCACAGTTTTCAATGCCATCCACCTCCATCATAGAAGGAGAAGGAACACATTTGGTTTCTGAAGACTGACCTGAATTGAGACCAGTTTGTACAAAGTCCAATGTATACTGTATTTCAAAACATCACTGATAAGATACTTGGCCTCTCCACTTCCATATTTTTCATAATGATCAAGGGTTTTCCTATGTACTGTATATTCAATTCACTTTGTAACTGAGCCACGAGGAAATTGAAGAACCTGGCCTTACACTCAAACGTCTGGCAGCCCTGTATGAACATGTGAAAGAACTCCAACAACTCTCACAAGAACATGATGATAATATGGTTCGTTCGGTGGCCTTCTGCAACCTTATCGACGATGCCATGTCATTACCACCTCATTCATGGTAAGTTTACCTATCACTTTCATATAAATTTACGCTTGCATGCTGTTATTAATAAAGTAAAGGGTGGTTTGTTAACAGTATAGGGAGGGTTTGTACAGTAAACGTAAAAATAAATTTGAAATACCTATGTACATATAAGGTGATCCTACTTTTCGGAAATTCGCCTATCGCGGTCGGTCCCGGAACCGAACCCCCGCGATAAACGAGGGATCACTGTATGATATATATATATATATATATATATATATATATATATATATATATATATATATATATATATATATATATATATATATATATATATATATATATATATATATATATATATACTGTATGTATATATATATATACAGTGTTACCCCGGTTATTCGCGCTTCTTGGTTCGCGTTCTCACTCTATCGCGGTTTTTTTTTTGGATAAATTATTATTTTATTTTATGGGTATACGCAAAAATATTAAAATATTGAAATTTTTTCTTCTTCAGAATTTTCATTTTTTTTTTTAATTTACGTTGCGTGCTGTTATTTATAATGTAAAGGGTGTTTTTTTTAACAGTGCAGGGAGGGTTTATACAGTTCGTAAACGAAAAAATAATTGTAAATGAGTGTGTCACGTCATCATCACCTCATTCATGGTAATTTTATCTATCACTTTCATAAAAATTACGTTGCTTGCTGTTATTTATAATGTAAAGGGTGTTTTTTTTAACAGTGCAGGGAGGTTTTATACAGTACGTAAACGAAAAAATAATTGTAAATGAGTATGTATGTCACGTCATTATCACCTCATTCACCGTAATTTTATCTATCACTCATAAAAATTTACGTTGCTTGCTGTTATTTATAATGTAAAGGGTGTTTTTTTAACAGTGCAGGGAGGGTTTATACAGTACGTAAACGAAAAAATAATTGTAAATGAGTAAGTATGTCACGTCATTATTACCTCATTCACTGTAATTTTATCTATCACTTTCATAAAAATTTACGTTGCTTGCTGTTATTTATAATGTAAAGGGTGTTTCTTTAACAGTGCAGGGAGGGTTTATACAGTACGTAAACGAAAAAATAATTGTAAATGAGTATGTATGTCACGTCATTATTACCTCATTCACTGTAATTTTATCTATCACTTTCATAAAAATTTACGTTGCTTGCTGTTATTTATAATGTAAAGGGTGTTTCTTTAACAGTGCAGGGAGGGTTTATACAGTACGTAAACGAAAAAATAATTGTAAATGAGTATGTATGTCACGTCATTATCACCTCATTCACCGTAATTTTATCTATCACTTTCATAAAAATTTACGTTGCTTGCTGTTATTTATAATGTAAAGGGTGTTTTTTTAACAGTGCAGGGAGGGTTTATACAGTACGTAAACCTAAAAAATAATTGTAAATGAGTATGTATGTCACGTCATTATCACCTCATTCACCGTAATTTTATCTATCACTTTCATAAAAATTTACGTTGCTTGCTGTTATTTATAATGTAAAGGGTGTTTTTTTAACAGTGCAGGGAGGGTTTATACAGTACATGAACGAAAAAATAATTGTAAATGAGTATGTATGTCACGTCATTATCACCTCATTCACCGTAATTTTATCTATCACTTTCATAAAAATTTACGTTGCTTGCTGTTATTTATAATGTAAAGGGTGTTTTTTCAACAGTGCAGGGAGGGTTTATACAGTACGTAAACGAAAAAATAATTGTAAATGAGTATGTATGTCACGTCATCATCACATTCACAGTAAGTTTTCCTATCACTTTCATAAAAATTTACGTTGCTTGCTGTTATCTATAATGTTAAGGGTGTTTTTTTTAACAGTGCAGGGAGGGTTTATACAGTACGTAAACGAAAAAATAATTGTAAATGATATGTATGTCACGTCATTATCACCTCATTCACTGTAATTTTATCTATCACTTTCATAAAAATTTACGTTGCTTGCTGTTATTTATAATGTAAAGGGTGTTTTTTTAACAGTGCAGGGAGGGTTTATACAGTGTAAACGTAAAAATATATTAAAATATCTATGTACATATAGGCGGATCCTACTTCGCGGATTTCCTGGTTCGCGGCAGGTCCCAGAACCAAACTACCGCGATAAGTGAGGCAACACTGTATATGCATGAGTGCCATATACTGTACATTTGAGATCAGCAGGGTGGCCACTACTGCAGCAAATGCACTGAGGTAGCAGAGCTCCCATACACTTTGCCCATCCTCACCTCCCCTACCGGTTGCTTCCGAACATAACAATTAATACATAATACGAAAAGATAGAGGTAATTTCTAATTTTCTCTACCTTAAAAGTGATGGACTTCTCCCTGGGGCAATGAGGGCACCTCAATTCCACAAACCATCGGCCAGAGACTCTGGCTCTCACGTGGCCTTCGCTATTGACTGCTCGCTCTCCATCGGCTCCAATAGTCACTTGAACCCCACTTGGTCCATCAGGTCCTCCTTCTTCTTTCTCGTTCGTTTTGCTTCCCTCGTTCTCTCGACCCTTGCGCACTTCGTCGGAGCCGGAGCTGCGACGTCGCCTCTCTCTCGGCTTGTCACGGTCCCTGTCGTGCGAGTCCTCTCCTTCCGTGTTACGGTCGTGATGTAGGGAACTCCCACTACCCTCACCACTATCCATTCTCTCTACTCTGATGGACATTAGTATTGGAGCATTATTACCAAGAAAGGATAAAAGAACTACATTAATACAAACACTACATTATAGGTATATATCAAGGTCATCTCCAATACAGGTAACTACAGCATGTAATTTATAGTTCAGCTTTTTCTCACTAAGAACGTTCGATGTACAGTATTTAGGAAGGAATTAAACATACTGATTGCCTTGAAAATCAATCTGGGTATTTGCTTATAGGACTCTCAAGCATAAGAAGGAAAACACAGATTACCAAAAGACCAGCCTAGTATAATTTATATATAATTATATCAATAAGAAAGCTATCATATACATTACTGTATATATATAGCTAATGATAACAAAAATATGATTACTTTAAACAATATTACCAGTTTATTATGGTGTACTATTAAAAGATTAATTTGCTAATGAGCAACTTGACTTGGAATGAATAGAAGGGAAGATAAAATTAAAATCTGAGATGTTATAGGTGAGGGGGAACTTTGTATATTAACCTTAAAAAAGCTACAACCACAAATAAGTATCCATAATTTTTCAAATTTATCTACAAACCATCCATTTTGTTTCTATGTATAATGAAATGCTGTAACTTACATGAGTACACAGACAAAAATGACCAAATTTTAGTGTACAATGAAATACTTAATTGCCTACATTTATGAAGTATGAAATGTCAAAACACAACATAAATCCGCAATAATATACAATATATGAAAGTTTATGTAAGTACAGTATTTATGGTCTCTGATAACGCATGGTTCTTGTGAAATTCTGCACTTCAAAAGGATATATTTTATTCTTTTGGGATAATATCAAAACAAATCTGATGAACTGCAATGAAGGAGTGTGTTGCCTTCAATAGAAATATTTTGTTTATTCGACATGATGCCAAATGGTGCTAAAGCCAACAGGGTGGCCACAACTGAATATAAAAGATAAAGGCTTCTTTAGCTTACAAACATAATAACACGTCACTAAAGGAATCTTTGAGTGACAAAAGATATGAGGTGAATGTCTGCTTCAAAAAGGAATATTTTATTGAATGAATAATGCAAAGAATATACACTATACCTATGCCAAAACTTCAAATAAAACTATCCATCAATCAGTGTTTCTACATAATACTTTATATTTTCAAGGTTATAAAAAAAATAACTTAACTTTAACTAGATTACTATAAAGTGTAAAATAATTAAGACATTTATAATACAACAAAAGATTGTAATACACATAATATAAGAGAACCTATAAATTGATGATTCAATCTTTAATTTTGTAACAGAATATTCTTATCTTCAATTAGAAATTATAACTACTTATAAAAACAGATATACATACTTAGCTGCTTTGTTATTTATATATACTTATCACTTCCTCTAGTTACTATCCATATATCAGATATGAAGGTCTAATAACTGACATGAAGAGAAGGGAGAAAGCTTGGGCAATAATTCATGTTCACCAATGCACTGTTCTCATAACCCAATGTCATTCTGCCTGTTTCCATGCGAGAATACATTAACCCTGTAGATATTCACTGAAACTGCATATTGTACTTCTTATATGTTTCAGACAATCATGTATCAGTCAGCAGAGTCTGTCATCCAAATGTTAGCATTTCCAAATGCAAACAAACCTTGCAACACAAATATATCTTTCTCCTCAAAGAATCCCTGCTTGAAGCACTTTAAGCCTCTTGATGGCTGGCCTGGAAAGTTTTTCTAAAAGGCATATATAAACATATCAAGCGTGCTTACAGTTTTAGATGTAATAGTAACTTCCTGTAAGAGCTAAATTCATTTGTTTACCTCTGACGTTTGCGTGAGGGCCCAGGGTGGCCACTGTGAGGGGAGGGCCTCCTTCTAGGCATGCCACCGGAATATCTGTTATTTCGGTAGCGAGGAGAGCCAGATGCGGATTTATCTCGCTCATAGCGGTGCCCTCTCCCCTCGTCGTGGTAAGACCTGGGATCGTGCGAACTGCGCTCTTCCCCATAGTGTCTGCGATCTCTGGAGTCCTCCTGAATGAATGAAACTTGTAGCTTAAGCTTTCATCAATGTCAATATTCATCATGGCCTTATGACAGCTGGTTCATGATGAAAACCTTCAAATATTAGGATAAAAGGAGACTATATACATATTATGAGGCTAGGTAGGAGGCAGAGCTTCTAGTCTCTATCTCTGAATACATCAATGGAAGATGGATTCATAGAATTATGATGAAGAAGAAGAATGTTACCTCAAGAGCTTTCTTTTTACAACAATGAATGACAGAGGCTTTTGGGTCTGCACTCATACTATGGTATGTAGTGTGTTCAGGGACATTCCATTCAACTGACTCTGGATTTTGCAATGAAACATGCTTTTAAGATCTTGCTCTACAAGGCAGTCCCAATGATCTTCCAAGGAATGATAAAGATGAACAGATAAAACATACATTTATGTTTTGCATACTTAGATTTCTTACGTAGTTATACCATTTTTTATATCAATCCAACACTGTAATGACAATTAGCTGTAGAAGCAATAAATATTTGGCTCTCTCTCCATAGTGATGTACTAGAATTCTTGCAAACTTTGCTGTGAGTGACTGGGTAGTGACTGTCATCATCTTACTGCATTGGATGAATCTAATTATTCAGGGAAAAAATCTGCTATTTCCACCTTCAATCCAACAGGACTTGAAATTTTATTACTGAGCAAAATTTGAGTAAATAAAATCATGGTAAGCAAAATTCTCAATGATTGCAAGTTTTATTTTTTACCAATGACCCATCTGTTCAAATCAAAAAAGGATAGATAGCATTTTGGTATATGGAGAAGTATGATAAAAAGCAATCCAGAGAGGACCAAATGAATTCTTTTTCAGAAATCTGAATATAAAAACAAATTACTTCTTTTCAAGCTCTATGCCCATGGTTTTAAATTATACTGCTAATATATAACTTATTAAAAATACCCCATTCAAGTTTTACTCTCCGCCCATCTATTATAGTATCTACTTTGTCTCAGTAATATCAGATGCCAATAAAAAACTAACTCTAATTATTTAAAATAATACTATGTATGGTAATAGAAATGACAAGTTTATCCACTGTATAAGCAAACGTCACACAAGACATTAATTATGCACGTATTAATGAAAGACTGTAATATTGAAACCTCGTTAAAATTAAATCTTGCATCTAAAAATCTCATAAAACAACAGATCTAGCTTTAGTACCATTATCTCAAAATGAGTCGGGTACAGCTGAACACATTAGCATTAGGTACTTTTGAAGCAAATACCTCGCAAATTGCTACTTTAACATACTTCCAATACACAATTCCTGAAGGTGTGCACACAAAATTAAGTATTCTTGTCCGCAACAGTGTAAAAAATGGGGGAATGAAACCATATTTATCTTACCTTGAAATAGCCTCCGCGTCCATCTCGACGCGCGTCCCTGTGCCGAGGACGATCGCGTTCGCGGAAATTTCCCCGACCCTCTCTGCCATCCTGTTCGGGCAGTTGTTACATTATTGGTACAAATAAGAGATATGTCATGTGTGAATACTCAAACTATAAAGTATCCTTTCCCAACTATAAATATCCCTTTTCTATATATTCATTCTACCTCTAGCATCATACTACTGACACACGTTTACCAAAAAGATTCTCAAAGCTTACTTTTTTCAAAACTGAATTGATAATAGCTGTTGTTAAAGCAATTTGGGCTTCAGGTGCCAAATTAGCTAACAGCTTTTCTGGATCGTTGTGTCTTGGAGGAGGGCTTCTACTACTCCGTCTTCCTTGGTAGAAATCAGGACGCCCCCCTCGATGGCCTCCCCCACGACCTCTACCATGAAAACCTCTTCCACCTCTGCCACCACGACCGCTGTGCCCTCTCTCCCAGTGGCCACCTCCTCCAAAACCCCCTCTCATTCCTCCTCCACCTCGGTAAGGTTTACCACGAGGGTATAGCGGCATCTGAAGAAAAACGATATATGTGATAATAATAACATAAACGACAGTAATAATAATAATGACAACAACAATAATAATAATAATAATAATAGGATTTTTTACTTTATAGGTGAAACGTGAAAATGCAAATAAATGTTAAGTATGAAATGGTTTGGTTAAATATCAGACGGTGTGTTGGAACCCCATATAGATGTGTCGTGCTCTGCTTATACTTACACAGTGCATAACCTGAGAAGTGTGATGACCATTCATCTTCTAAGTGCTAAAATGTAAGAGATAGGGAGACTGGGTCATCTAGTGCAGGGGCTGGCAACCTTTTGCTAACTATGTGCCGACTTAGGGTTTTAAATCATTCAGTGTGCCAACAGCATAGGTATTTTTATACAAGTCAAGGTCAATATACCTGTTATACAATATATTTTATATAGTAATATATACAATAATATGTAAACCACATTAAAAGAAATAAACTGTTTTATAAAAGTTTTTATTATTAATGGGAGCCTTGCCCTTGCATGGTCTTAGCCAGTTGCTCAATATCAGCAACGTACTTTGTTACTTTGAGTTTTACACAATTTTCTGAATGTTCAGGTGTTCGACAACTTCGTTGTGGACTTAAAACTGCTTTCAAGTGAGAAAAAATTTGCTCACAGGAATAAGTTGAACCAAAAGCCGAAAGAAGAGCAAAAGCAATTTTTTTCAAATAGATGAAAGATCTCGGGAGGGATGTTTGTCTTCCAGAAACTTCCTTAGTTCAACAAATTTTGATGTCCATAATTCTGAAGACCTAAATTCAACCTGTTGCACTTCAAAATCATCCATATCCATCCAACTAAAAAGTTCCAATTGAGTAGTTGTCAAATCAAGTATGTCAGACTTAATGAGGTATGAAACAAGGATCCATGAATGTGGAAGTCTTGACTTCGTTTATCAAATTCTGATATGAGTGCTGCAATGTACTCCTGAAGATCATCTATATTCACTTCAAATTGATTTGAATGATTCTTTACATTTGGGAAATACTTGAATGCTTTGATGTTGATGTCACGGGTAAAAATGTTGAGTTTCATTGTATATGCTTTCCAATAGCAGAAAAGATCAAGTACTGTTTGACCCTGTCCTTGTAATTTCAAATTCAGCTCATTCAAATGTGTGTTTATATCAGTCAGAAACATCAACTTTAACAACCAGTTTTCATCACTCAATTCAGGATAAATTTTCTGTTTTTCTTCAAGAAACACCTTAATAACTTCAAGACAATAGACAAATCTAGTTAAAACTTTACCTCGACTAAGCCAGCGAACATTGCTGTATAACAGAAGATATCAGTATTCACACTCAATTTCTTGTAAAAGAGACTTGAATTGCCTGTGAACCAGTGAAGAATGAGAAACAAGAAAGTTGACTATCTTAACAACAGTTGTCATCACAGAGACCAAATTCCGAGATGAGGCCTTTGCACATAAGCTCTCCTGATGTATAATACAATGAAAATTTAACAGTTTGCGTCCAACATAATTTTCAAGAAGTTTTACAAATCCTTTCTTCTTGCCAACCATTGCAGCAGCACCATCAGTGGTCATACAGAATAATTTGTTCAAGTAGATGTCATGTTTAGCAAAATAACTAATAAATGCAGTCAAAATTTTGAGAACTGACGCGTGATGCTGCTGAGTGCTATTGGAAATTGCTTGGCGTGCCAAGTGTGGCATGCGTGCTGTAGGTTGCCAACCCCTGATCTAGTGTATGGGTGTGTTCTTTGACTAAGCCATCCTCCCTTATATGAGTTATTGAGGCCTTTATGTATGTGTACATAGTGGTTCCAAATTATATGCAGGTAGTAAGCAGATATGGTTGTAAGCTGGTCCTTTGGATTATGTAGTAAGTTGGATAATGACACCAGTCACCCATTGCAACACTACTGCTAAAGGTATTTTAGACTTACACAGGACTGTCCTGGACAGTTCGAAATTAAGTCTTTTTTTAGTTAAGGATCCTCTTCTCTGCCTACATTTACACACAGTATTCTTGCATATTCATTACACATCTCTTACCATCCCTTCACATCTTACAAGTCACAACTCCACCATCTGCTTTATATTTCTTTGTGCCCAGGCCTGATAAAGTCTGTTTCCTTTGCCCATCATGGTGTGTCACGCTAAAATATATATATATATATATATATATATATATATATATATATATATATATATATATATATATATTATATATATATATATATATATACAGTGTATATATATATATATATATATATATATATATATATATATATATATATATATATACATACTCTAACCTCGTTTTATTGGATAAAGGGGGGGAACATTGATCTAATATGGCTGATTGCCCGTAGTTACTGAAATGGGGTCTGTAGTGGCTAATATCAACAATTACATCACAAAAAGGAGAGGAATAATACTTTTAATCAAGCAAAACATTCAATATGACAATGTAAAATACCTGTACACTCTAAATATAAACAAATTCAACCTTTTTATTTTAAAATCAGACTTATTATGGATGATGGGTGAGACTTTTAAACTGAGATATACTAAATTGGCTGATCTGTAGTCAAACCTCGGTTTTCTAACGCCCCAGAGGTCGAACTTTTTTCAACTTAATAGTTTTGTTCACTCCAGTTAATGAACGAGTATCGATTTCAGATATTTCGTCAGTTATCAAATCCATGAGGATATGCAACTAAACGTCTACAAATAATTAAAAAGTGAACATAAAAATTAAAAAGATAAAAATAAAATGCCTCCACTCATAAGTAAGCTTTTCAGCTATTTTCACATATTTACGAATCATAATTTGATAAGAAAGCAAAAGTTTACTTTCACATTTCCACTGAAGAAAAAATCTCAAGAAATTATAATAATTATTAGGTTAGTTTACTTCAGTTAATTGGATAAGTCCACATTTAGTTAAAAAAGATGAGGATAACTGAAATTACATTTAACTAATATGTCTTAAGTCTCACAGCATATACGCCTGGAAAATTGTGACTTTGGTAAACATTAAGCAAATAAAATTAAGGTTGTTTACCAGATTG